>OY992879.1:127935217-128107217 GCA_963921405.1 Cepaea hortensis | reverse complement strand
GTAAATGTCCCATTGATTATGTAATTCCTGTCGCGGAAATTCTTGGAGTTGTCGATCGATGAAAGACTGTCGCGCCATTCGTCTACAGGCAGCCCCATCCTTTGATGTTGGAGACAGACTGTTCTGACGGGAGTCAGCAAGATCTTTTGTTGTGGGGGAAAAGATTCTCCAGATCACAGACCGGCAAGACTTTTTGGAGTACCGGGAACAATTCCCCAGATTAAAGCGGGACAGCCAGCCAGTTGTTTACATCGAGTCGAAAAAGGAGAGAGAAAAATAGCTTCTCGACGCCTAGTGTCTAGTCAGATTTGTGCCGTCATTCAGACACAGTATTAAAACAGTCTGGACAAACAACTTTGGCGGGAGTCGACCAAATGTTGTGAAGCAACAAGGACGTGTGTGATATTCCTGGTTTGATTATGGAGAGAGACTACAGTGTCTTATGTTGATTTACATCGGCGGACATTTATCCATTGTGTGATTTAGTAGTCTTTCAAACATGAATAAATATACGGTATTTAATTAAATAGACCCAAATTAGATTATTCTTAGGAATCGAGTGTAGTAATGTGCGTTGTGAGAACGTATTGTAGGAGCGTCGGCAGAAGTAGGCTATCGCGTTGCTTAAATTAGCTAGTGTGAGATATCAATTAACTCAGTGAGTTAAGAACAATGTAGTGGGATGATATTTAGGGAGATTGGGGATGGTTTGGGGGGAGGGGATAAAGGAAATGTCAAATGGTAGGATCTTACAGTGGGGTATCTACTGGGTTTCTGCACTTTCCCTTTAGTCTTTCCTTGTCTTACCATGACTCAGACCGATGTGATGAGCTCTTCTGCTTTATGACAGAGTTTAGTTCTCTGTTATATATCTGAGTGCGGCCGTCGGCCTACATTCACCTAATAAATGTCGGAATCGGGTTGCCCTCGCCAGGTGTGTTCTCTCTTCAACAGGTTCCACTATGTTTTCCAAACAACTAGCAGAAAATTCATAGAAGAAGATTATGGCTCGATCATTGAAGGAAGTTTTTACTCAGCGGGTTTTGCACTGGGCCCATAACCCAGAGGGTCTGCAAGAACCTGGCCTCTGCTGAGCAGGAACCGATGATCATATAAGAGTGATTCCTCAGTGGTAGTTTTCATCATAGTTGAGTGAAGATACTTACAATACCACCAGTAACAGGAACAATAGTAGTTATATAGAGAACTTGAAAATTAACATTGTGTTTTCCAATTGGTGAATTCCTGTGAGACATTACCAACTAACATTTAGTTTCAAAGTGACAGTAAACATTTATTTTACTGTACAAGATTTATCAGATCACAGAACTGTTAGTGACATATTAGTTACACTGTGTGTGCCAGATTCATGGTCAGTATTGGACTATATCCACTATTGGTGACCAGGCATCCGGACTATCTAAGAGCTATTGGAGGAAGTCGACATCTGGCCGGAGAGACGCATCGTTTGATGAGGTCATTCTGTACTTGATCTATGGTGCTGTTGTGTGGCCAGTACCGTGATGAAGCAGACTTTGATCCTGAGCTGTTCGGTCTGATTCTGCATACACACTAGATTATGCGACAGACATTCTACATACACACTTTGCACATACCTGACACTTTTCTTTATTAAATTAATTTGTCATTTTGTTAGAAGCTAGAGTTGTGTAGTATGTTTTGGAAAAGAATGAGAGGGGGTATGGTCCAGTGGTAAGAAGAAGAAGAGAGAGCGAGAGAGTGATCCAAGGAATGATTGGGTGTTGTGGACAGAAATCCAGAAGATCCTCAAGATAATGATATGGGGTTAAAATAATGTGGGTGTTGATTCCCCTCACCCCAGGGAGGACACTTATTACGTCAATTCCCTATGTCCATCGTTTACATGATCGGACTCTTCTTCTGGTTCCATTTGGTCTGTACATCATTGTTTGTGGTAATATACTGTTAATTGGTAACCTAGTTACATGGCTGAACCATTTAACTTGCTGTTTTCTGATTAAATCTATCACTGCTATAACTCCAAGTTTAGTCCTGATTTCTTCATTTCTGATTTGCTCTCTTCATGATATATTGAGTATTCTTCTCAAGAATCTCATTTCCGTTGTCGTGATTTTTCTTTTCTCTTTTTCTGTCATTGTCCAGATCTGGTGTTGGTAGCATGGAGTTGGTAGGAAGATTGTGTTGTAGAGTGCTTTTTAGAGTCTACTGATGTGTGTTTATTTTTTAGTATTTGTCCAATGAGTTGGTTTGCCTTATTACACCGGTCAGTTGGACTAGAATGTTGACTTCTCATCCTTGACTTGGGGACGTACATTATATTACCTCTGAAGTCTGAGTTGGTTCGCCTGATTGCGAGGGACACTGGTATTAAGGAAACCTAATCCACACGCAAAACGTAATCCAGTGCACTAGTGTAGTAGCGTGTATATGGACTACGCTTGAGTTCAAAGCGAGCGAACATAAAAAAAAAAACTCAGTATCTCTTTTGAGCGAACATTAAAAAAAAAAAAAAAAACTCAGTATCTCTTTTGAGCGAACATTTAAAAAAAAAAAAACGCAGTATCTCTTTTGAGCGAACATTAAAAAAAAAAAAAACTCAGTAACTCTTTTGAGCGAACATGAAAAAAAAAAAAAAAAAACAACTCAGTATCTCTTTTGAGCGAAGATTTAAAAAAAAAACAAAAAAAAAACAACTCAGTATCTCTTTTCTAAACTTTGTCTACATTGCTATCAAAATACAATAGAGTTGTCATGCGACTGGTCTATTCTCATGATATTTCACTTTCCCCTGTCCAATTTAGACTTGACTGTTATGACCTACCATTAAAGTGTGTTCCTCTAATGACCTCAATAACACACGGTCGCATTTAATGTCTACTACTTTTATATTTCCTGACTTGTCTTCTCTCCCCTTCCACTTGCCGTTTTATTGTCTGCCTTTTCATTTGGTGGGTGAGTGTGTTTAGGTTAGGAGATGATGGGGGATGTTTGTAGGGGTGGGCTCGGGATCTGTGAGTGGGCTGGGGGAGATGGGAGATTATGTGGGTGGGGGAGGAATTTGTGTGTGGGTAGGTGCGGAATATGTGAGTTGACGGGGAGATGTGTGTGTCTGCGTGGGGGGGGGGGGGGTGTGGCTGAGGAATGTGTGTTTAGCTGGGTGGTTGGAGGTGTGTGGGTGGAGGAGGATATGTGGGTGAGTGATTGTTGGTGGGTAAAGGGACGGGTAGAGGATTTATGAGTGTGTGGGGGATGTGTGTAGGTGGGTGGATGTGTGTGGGTGGGTGGGGGATGTGTGGTTTGGGGAATGTATGTGTGCTTGGGGTGTGGGTGGACGGGATGTGTGGTGGGTGAGAGGTGTGTGTGGGTGGGGAGATGTGTAGGTGTAGGGATGTGGTGGATGGGTGGGGGAATGTATGTATGTTTGTGGGTTATGTGTGTGGTTGGGTGGGGGAGTTGGTGTGAATGGGGGATGTGTGGGTGGATGGTGGATGTGTCTCATAACATAGTAAAATGCATTGTTTATGTTTACAAAATTCATGTGACAATGTTTTTTCCTGTGCACAGTTGATGAAAGAAAGATGAGTGATTGGAAGGGCCGAATGTAAGACGGGCCTGCGTGCCCAATTTGTTAACCTTTGAAAATAAAGTCTGTTCGTTCGTTCGTTCGTTTGTTCATTCCCATTTTGTCTACCGATTTTCTATCCCTGTTGTGTTTCTTAGTTTTCTTTCCCCTGTCTTGTTTCTTACCGTTTCTATCTCCCATCTTGTCTACTGATTTTCTTTCAATTTTCTTGTCTACAAGTTGGTGGGCATAATGTAAACAACACGTATTGTGCTGATGACATGGTTCGGTCGCTGAAAGGGAAGCGCAGATACAAGAAATGATAGATGTAATTGCAACATAAAGTAAAAATAAAGGACTTAGTCTGAATAACAAACAAACAAATAAACAAACAAACAAACAAACAGAAGTCATGATAATTACAAAGAAAAATGTTCTCCCACATGCAATATCAAAGTAAATGGAAATAGTCTTAACAAGTCTATTAAGCATTTTGTATAGTTTTATTAACAGCGGTTGGATGATGTGTTCAAGAAGTTCAATGTAGAATAACCCTAGCAAGAGAAGTATTCTATGCAATTTATCTTTGTCGAGGGAAAAGCGGGGGAGGGGGGGGAGTGGGGGGGGGGGATAAGAGTTCTTAAGGGCAATATTGAGCCAATTCTGATGTACGGAAGCGAATTATGGACAATTAGCAGATAAATTAGAAAATATGTGGAAGCTGCGGAAATATGGTTTTATAGAAGAATGGTGAGAGGACAGTGGGCGAGTAGAAAGACCATTGAAGAAATCGTGAAATAAGTTAACTCACAAAGATCACATTAGATGAAGGTAGCCCACATTCTGTAGGCGTGTCATGAGAATGGGAAAGCTGGAGAACGTCATCACAATGGGGAAGTTGTAGAAGAGAAGAGGCAGGGGAGACCTAGAGAGATGGTGCAGGACGGTTTTGGCATCATGACATGGGGGAATATTTGTATCAGAAATGCTTGGCATCACACGAGACAGGAGGCTGTGGACAGACGTGATCACCAACGCCACTCATTATGGACTGTAAGAAGAAACAGCAGAAGAAGAATAAACTGGTTTTTCTGCAACCGTTTCTTTTCTTGTTTTGTCCGCTGCCTTTTCTATCTTTTGTTTTGTCCTCACCGTTTCTGTTCTTGTCTTTTTCCCTACCCATGCCGACTTCCGTCTTGTCTACAACCTTTTATATTTTTGTCTTGTCCCCTACCTTTTCTATCTTATGTTTTGTCCCCAACCTTTTCTATCTTTTGTCTTGTTCTCTACCATTTCTATCTATTGTCTTGTCTCCTGCCGTTTTTATTCTTGTCTTGTCCTATACCTGATCTGTATTTTGTCTTGTCCTATATCTGATCTATAGTTTGTCTTGTCCCATGTTTTTTTATGTCTTTCGCTTTGTCCCCTGCCTTTTCTATCTTTTGTCTTGTCCCCTGTCTTTTCTATCCTTTGTCTTGTTATCTGCCTTTTCTATCTGACAAATAAGTACTTTCTACGACTAACCTGTAACATAACTGATAAAAACTACCAGTGGTTAACTTGTTATTTGATCAGGAGAACTTTGGAAAAGCATTTTCGAAATATATACTAATTTGCGTATCACACTCCCCCTCCCTCCCCTCCCCACACACACAAGCAGGAGAATCTCTATAAAATGTAATACATAGAAGAACACATATACACACAATGCCCCTTCTAGTCTTACTAATAAAAGAAAGAAAGTCAGTCAGATAACAGCACAGGGAAAAACATAAGAGACCCCTGGCATCATGCATGACTTTCGTATTGCACAGAGGTGCACAGGTTGAAAACCGCTATATATACCTGAATGTGTCTACCTGTAAGTGGGTACAGGAAGCGCCTTAATAGATTTAGTGACAAACTAAAAGTAGGTCTGGATCTAACAAAAAAAATGGATGTTGGAACATGGGCTGTAGGAGTGTGTCACATGTATGAGTTACAAGTTGATAACATGGTAGCAGACATGTTGTATTATGTAAATTAAAGGGGGTTGCATAAGGAGAACGTATGTATATAATCCCAAGGCAGATACGGTAAGTCGCTTAAAACGATTGATCATCCCATGGCAATTAAACAGTTCAAGTGTATTGGAAAATGGTGCTAGGTCCTTAATTGTATAGACCAATATGCGGTCAGTCATGTGGTCAGTATCATTTCTGCCGCTCTCACTTCCAGTTACATTTCCTGGTACCCATTTTAGAATAGGTCAACCTGGGAGAACAAGTCAATTTTAAACATCAGCAGCAATGAGAATTTGAGCCTTTGATCATCGGGGGCGAGTATGCGTCTAGCCACTACGCTGTGTCCAAGGCTGTGGCCTTGCTATAAATGAGGTAATAGAACCATCTCAACTTGTTCCTCTTGCACTTTGCAATGTCGAGGTGAAGCATAAACAGCGGGAGAGTGTCCGTTTATGGGCTTCATATATGGAGATTCCCATGGTTTATGTTATTTCCCCTGTCCATTATTGATATGGTCGGCCTCTTCTTCTGATTCCGTATGATCTGTAAATAATTTCTTGTTGTGGTATACTGTTAGTTGGTAGCCTAGTTGCATGGCTGAACTATTTAACTTGCTATTTTCTGATGAACTCTAGCCGTCGTGTGTGCGTCATTCGCATCTGCGAGCGCTATCAAGACAAGTCACCTGAACAAATCAAGAAGCCTGATACGGGGGAGGAAAATGGCATGTGGCAAGAATACCAAAAGACACGTGGCAACCAAGATATGCAGCGTGGGAGCCGACAAGAAGAAGAACGTGGAGAGCCTGCCTGCGAGCTGTAACATAGAACCTGAAACTACAGCTACTACTGAAGCCACCACGAGGGAGACCGCCGACAGTCCACAACAGACAAGAGCCAAACCTACTGAGAAGAAGAGGGAGGAGAAAGACACCAGAGTCGGAAACACCGACTCACCGACAAGCAAGTGGGTTATCAAGCGTATCCAAGTGGAGCTATCAAAAGAAGAAGAAATCATGAAGCAGCTTCGAGAAGAGAATCGCCACATCGAATTCTTGAAGACGGAGCGGCTCTTCACCTACTCCAAGATTCCTACAACCTTGGCGGTGGTGACGTCAGAGGGCAGCGAGATGCCGATCACAGTATTAATCAACAAGAGAATGCAGCAGCTAGAGAGATTCATCCCAAGGATCAACCAATGTTCCAGATGTCAGAGGGCCGGCCACAGCAGAATAACATGCCGCAGTAAGATGGAAATCTGCCGGTATTGCGCCGATCACCACGCCCTCAAGGAGTGTCCGCTGGCCAAGCTGGACACGGACTTCCGAGCACCCAACAACAAACGAAAGTGCGCCAACTGCCTGGGCAAGCATGGAGCTAGATACTTGGGCTGTCTGTACCTGCAACAACACAGAGACGCCTTAAAGATCGCAATTACCACAAAGAAACCATTCAAGGAAGCAATGCGGAGGGGCGATACAGCCACGGGTATAGCAGAAGCTGAAAGAGATCAAATGCAAAAGCAGAGAGACGAGTTGACGAAACAAGTCAAGGCACTCACTGCTGACGCCGTCTACGACCAGCGACAACGAGAAACTACTGGCGGAAATAAAGGAGATCCATCAACACATCAAACAAGAAATGGAACATATGGCACTGATAAAGAAGGAGAACGAAGAAATCCTCCATCCATCCATCATGTGCCATGCCGGTAAGCGTGGGCGGTCATGTTCTGCCATCTCACTCGATCAACAGAGTCGTGGATCAGTTCCGTGTTTCTGTCTCGACCATGCCACAAGGCCAAGCCATCCAGGTACTTGCTTCTAGGTCTTCCCCTTGGTCTGTTTCCCTCGATCTTACCAGTTGTCACCAAGTTCTTCAAATCATTTCTTCTCATAACATGTCCAAAAAATTGTGACTGTCTACGTCTAATGTCTCTGATCAGTTTACGATCTTCATTTGTTTCTTGAAGGACTTGTTCATTGGTCTTTCTGGCTGTCCATGGTATTCTTTGCATTTTCCTCAGAAACCACATTTCTGCAGCCATCAGATGTTTTTCAGCCTGGCTGCTCATTGTCCAAGCTTCACATCCATATAAAAGTACAGGTTCTATGTAGCACCTCAACACTCTTTTTCTCGTTTCAATTGACATCTTTTTATTGGTCAGTATGTTTTTCATCTTGCTAAAGGCTACTTTTGCCATGGCGATCCTTGTTCTAATCTCTTCCAGGCATCTCCCATCAGATGTTATCACTGTTCCGAGATAATTGTACCTATTCACTTGTTGAAGAATATTCCCATTTACTTGTATATTGCACTGTGGTATTTCGTTCTTCCTAGTGACGACCATAATCTGTGTCTTTTTACAATTTAATTCTAACCCTTGTTGTTCCCTGTGTGTAACAACTGCATCTACTAAATTTTGCAGGTCCTGTTCATTGTCTGCAATTAATACTGTATCATCTGCATATCTAATGTTATTGATGCATCGTCCCCCAATGTTGATTCCTTCCATATCTTCAATATTTCTGACTTTCACTGTACAGGGAAAACAGATCTGGAGACATTACACATCCCTGTCTCACACCTCTCTTAATAGGCTGATATTGGCTTACTTCATTATCAACTCTTATGGCAGCTTGTTGTTTCCAATATAAGTTTTTTACAAGTCTAAGGTCTTTTCCATCAATCTTTAGATCCTCAAGCATCCTTATCATGTTGACATGTCTCACTTTATCGAAAGCCTTTGTGTAGTCATTAAAGCAAAGGTGTAGATCTTTGTTTACTTCTATAGAACGTTCGATTACGGTTCTCAGTATATACACAGCATTTACTGTACCCTTGCCTTCTACAAACCCACATTGTTCTTCTCCTATTTCAGGTTGTATTTTCCTCCTCACTCTTTGCATGATAATTCTTAGCAAAATCTTCGTGATGTGACTCATTATACTAATTGTTCGATGTTGATCACATTCCAAGGCTCCCGATTTCTTTGGGATCGCAATAAATACAGAATTACATAACTCCTGAGGTATATTTCCAGTATCATATATTGTATTAAGCAGACTGGTAACCTGATCTATTCCATATTCTTCTAAAGCATTAATCATTTCTGTTGTGACGCTGTCTGAACCGGGGGTCTTGCCAGATTTCATATGGTTAAGAGCATTCTGAACCTCCATCTTTAAAATTGCTGGTCCTTCATTATTATTTTGAACATCATACAGTTCGTCTCTGTTATCGTCATAAAGGTTTTTCACATAATCTGACCATTCATGTAAGATCTGATCTTTTTCTATTATGACTCTTCCATCTTTTGTCTTTAGGCAGCCTGCTGATGTACGTGTTCTTTGATTGGTAAGCTCCTGGATTCTTTTGTGCATTAGTTTCGCATTGTTACTGTTGTGTTGTTTTTCAATTTCTCTGCAATTTTTCTCAAGCCATGTTTCTTTTGCCTCCTTACATTAGGTTCTGACTTTTCTGTGAATTTCTTCATATTTGGCAGGATTATTTTTGTTCTGTCTTCTTGTTTCCACTAGTTGCAAAATTTCTTCAGTCATCCATGTCTTACGGCCAAATTTCTTTACTTTTGGAATAGTTTTTTCTGCTGCACAACTGATTGAATTCTTCAGCATTTCCCATTGATCATCTACATCTTGAAATAGGATCTCTAGATCAGACAATAAATCAAATTTGTTCTTTACTTCTATGTTAAAATTATCTTGTATTTCTTTGTCAGTTTTCAATTTGCACAAGTCAAATTTAGGGTTTCCTGCTGTATACTTGACTTTCTTTAACTTAACCCTCAATGTGCCAGTAATTAATCTGTGATCACTGTAACAGTCTGCATTTGGAACTGTTTTTACAACTGTTAACACATTTCGAAACCTTTTGCTAATCAGGATGTAATCTATCTGGTTTTTAATCCTGCTGTCTGGACTCCTCCATGTCCATAATCTTCTAGGATGTTGTTTAAACCAGGTGTTTCCTACCACCATTTCTTGTTCTTTTGCCCATTCTACAAGTCTGTAACCTCTTTCATTTCTCTCTCCCAAACCATGGTTGCCTACACTGCATCCATCGCTTTGCTTTCCTATTTTTGCGTTGAAATCACCCATTATGATATTTATTTCTGATTTTTTACAGTTCTTCAAAGCAGACTCCACGTCATTATAAAATTCCTCTATGCTTTCTTCACTGCTTTCACTTGTTGGGGCATATACTTGAATGACATTTATTTTAAAAGGTCTTCCGTTTAATTTTACTAATATAACTCTGTCTGACACAGCCCAGTAGCCTTTGACAGAATTTGATGTTTGCTTATCTAACATAATGGCTACACCTCTTTGCTGTTCTTCCCCCCCCCCCCAGAGTAAATAATCTTACAATCCTCTCCTGTCCTTATCCCTGCTCCTCTCCATCTCGTTTCCGATATTCCTAATATGTTAATCTTCTCTCTCTCCATTTCTGTTTTGATGTCTTCTAACTTTCCATCAGCATTCATTGAAGAAATCCTACAAACCATTAAATCAGAGCGAGAACTACAAAAAGCTGAAATGGAACTCTTCCAAAACAAACCAACAAAAGCCATACAAGAAACCACAGAGAAACCGCAAGATGATAACCAAGAGACCATGCCAGAAACGCAAATTAAAGACAGCAGCCCGACCGCGACGCCCGAGACCGACAAGGGGAAACCAATACCTCGCCAGACATCCGAAGAAAACAGAGATGAATACCCGGATGACGGCACGGAGAATATCCGGTGGTCTACCTTGGAGGAGTTGCAAGAATCGGCAAGGCAGAATGCAATTGAAGAGGCTCTCGCGGAAAAGAAATTCAGAATTCGCTGGGAAGAAAAAGAAAAGAAAAAGCCCAAGAAACTCAGGGGGCAACCGATACAATACCCAGATAGAATCCTTGTCTGGGAGACCGGATTCAGTTACTATATAGATGACGGAGAGATCATCCCATGGCTGTCCACGGAGGAAGACTGCGAAAAGAAACATAAACTCTTTATCGAAAATGAAAACAGGCGCTTGAAGGAGGAGAATGACAGCATGGAAAATCTCCTACGAACAATACACAAAAAAGGAGGCAAATTAAAAAAAAAAATAAAAAGTCCTTATCTGCACCCAGCCAAGCCAGACGAACCAGGAGCCTACACCAACAAAGAAAATCACAACAAGAGACGGGCACAAAGGATAGCCGCCGATCAACCCCCAGCTGACGTCACAGACACAAACCAACATAACCAGTCCGAGATAGGACTCACTCGTAAGAGCGCACCAAACAAGAATTAGGGTGAATGAACCCACAAAAACCACGGCTCTCAACAATAACCACAGCTGAGGAAGCAGGTTACACGAGACCGAAATTGGAATATTTGTTTTCAAAAATTGGAATTGGAATGAAATCTAGCGCTGCTATAACCCCGACTTTAGTCCTGAAATCTTCATTTCTGATTTTCTCTCCTCTTGATACATTGAATATTCTTCTCAGGAATCTCATTTCCGTTGTAATTTTTCTTTTCTTTTTCTGCCATTGTCCAGTTTTGGCATTGGTAGCATAGAGTTGATAGGAAGACTGTGTTGTAGATTGTGTGTGTGTGGTTTATTTTTAAATTATCTATTGGTGTCATTTGTCCAATGACTTGGTTTGACTTATTGCATCTATTTTCGATCTCGTCTTCTTATTTGCCATTTATGCTTTAAGCTCTTTTCTTGTTTCAGGGGATGTTCTTTTAGATGAATCTTTGTTGTTTTCTTTCTTCTTTAGTTACAGTAATTACCTTTTTTTTTTACTAATGCTAATTGTCATGTTATACTCCTTGAACACTTAGTTTAGTACGTTTGTGTAGACTTCTAATTCTGCTTCTGATTTTGATATTGGTGCTTGATTGTCCGCAATTAGGAGTTCTTTATTGGTGTAATTCGCCGTTGGTTCTTCTTTTGTGTTCTGTTCGTCATGCAATATTGTTACAGTCTCTGTTTGGCTGGTTTCTTTACATATGCTATCTATATAGGCTTTGAATAAGAGGGGGGGGGGGAGGTAATGGGTGGAAGACAAAACTTTGTCGTACTCCGGATCTTATGATGAATGGTTCTGAGTGTCCTCCGTAAGTTCTTACCGTACATTAACTGATGTTGTATAAACTTCTACATAAGTTTATTAGATGTGCAGTCACTCCATACCGTTTATGGATATCCCACAACTTATTTTTATCTACTCTGTCATTTTGTTTGATGTGCACTCACTCCATACCGTTTAATAATTTCCCACAGCTTATGTATATCTACTCTATCAAATGCCTATTCTTGGTCGACAAAGGCTAAGTAGAATATTTAATTAAATTCGATTGACCTTTCTATTAGTTTTCTAAGAGCAAAGGTGGCATATTGCATCCTTTGTTTTCCCTCAATCCAAATTGTGTTTCACTTAGCTGGGGTTCTGTTATAGGTTGTAGTCTTTTCTCTAGAATTGCGCAGAGTATTTTTCCAGTTTGACTCAAAAAGGAAATGCCTCTGTATTGTGTGCAGTCTCTTTTACTGCCTTTGTTTTTCCAAATTGGAATAATTATGGCGCTTCCCCAGTCTCGTGGTGTCTGTTGTTCTACCCAAACATAGTTAAATAGTCTATGTAACCATGCTAATCCTACTTCTCTTGCTGCTTTAATTAGCTCATTTGGTATTTCGTCTTGTCCCGGTGATTTATTCAATGGGGCTAATCTTATGGCTTCTCGAATTTCTTCTTTCAGTATCTTTGGTTCTAGTTCTTCGATGGCATCTGTAACAGTTTCTTGGATTCCTAACCCATATGATGGGATGTTGAGAAGTTGTTCTATGTTTTGCCTCTATCTTTTTAGGATTTATTTTTGTTCACTTATTGTTTCTCATTTTTCGCTGTTAATTATTTCAGTTGGGTCAAAGGGTTCTGCTCTGGTTCTCATAGCACTAATCTTTTTGTAGACGTTTATAGTTGCCTCCTTGTAATTTTTATTTAGAGTTTCTACATATTACTTCCAGTCCCCCCTGCCCCCCCCCCCCCCCCCCCCCCGTTTATTATTACATTCGCGTATCTTCTTGCTATTCTCTATTCGATGTAATCATGATCCTGTTTGCTTTTTACCCACTTTTTATACTTTTCCATTTTGTCTTTTACAGCTGTCTTTACTACGGCTTTCCACCAGCTTATTATTTTCTTTATCCGTGTTTTACGTTTTTTCGTGGTTCCACATGTTACTTCTGCGGTGTTTAAGATGCTTGATTTTAATATCTCCCGTTCTTCTTCCACCGTTTTTCTTTCTTTCTTTCATCATCATCATCATCATCATCATCAACATCATCATCATCATCATCATCATCATCATCATCATCATGTGCACGCCGATAAGCCTGGGCGGTCATGTTTCGCTATCTCACTCGATCACCAGAGTCGTGGATCAGCTCAGTGTTCTTGTCTCGACAATGTCACGTGACCAACCCATCCAGTTATTTATTTATCTGCCTTCCCCTTGTCCTCTTCCCCTCGATCTTGCCAGTTGTCACCAAGTTCTCCAATCTATTTCTTCTCATAACGTGACCGAAACACTTGTAACTGTCTACGTCTAATTTATCTAATCAGTTTTCGATTTTCATTTGTTTCTTGCAGGACTTGGTCATTTGTTTTCCTGTCTATCCATGGTATTCTTAGCATTTTTCTGATAAACCACATTTCCACACCCATCAGATGTTTTTCAGCCAGTTTACTAATTGTTCACACTTCACATCCATACAAAAGCACAGGTTCTATGCAACACCTCAACACTTTTTTTCTCGTTGCGAATAAGATCTTTTTTATTGGTCAGTATGTTTTCCATCTTGAAAAAGGCTACCTTCGCCATGGCGATTCTTCTTCTAACCTCTTCAAGGCATCTCCCAAAGATTTTAATGATTATTCCGAGATAATTGTACCGATTCATGTGTTTAAGAATATTCCCATTTACTTGTATATTACATTGTGGTATTTCCTCTTTCCCAGTGACGACCATAATCTTTGTCTTCTTACAATTTAATTATAACCCTAGTTGTTCACTATGAGTAGCAACCATATCTATTAAATGCTGCAGATCTTGTTTATTGTCTGCAATCAATACTGTATCATCCGCATATCTAATATTCCCACGGCTGTCTATAAACGAGTAGCAAGGTGGGATTTTTTTTTACTTCTGAAGTCGGTGTGGGTTCGCCTGATGGCGAGGGACACTGTTAACAGGAAAGTTAATCCACACGCAAAATTAAGTCCATCACTACTATAAATAGTGTGTATGGGCTACGCTTGAGTTCAAAGCGAGCGAGCGCAAAAATACATTATTACAGAACTATTCATAAATAAATCTCTATATAATGATCTTTTTTTTTTTGTGTTGCGTATCCCTTACGGGATGTTGCAGTCAACACCAGCATTTTCAGCTGCTGTTGATGTACTAGGCAAGTGTTACGTTCAGTAGTTTGCCATTGCTTTCTGAACGACCGGTCTCTATACCTTTTTCGAAAATACGAGCACCGCCGTGTTTCGAACCCTGGTATACGGGCTCACAAACCGCGTTCGCAAGCCCTTCAGCCACAGAACATTTAATGAATGTTTCACAATAATAAATCACATCAATGTGTAAAATAAAGTCTAATCATGCTTGCTATAATGCTAAAAGCAAATTAGGTGTACTGTAGGGTATTTGCCATCACCCATATGTCTTACAATAGAACTATTTATAAATAAATCACTATATAGTTAACTTGTTAAAATCATGTAATGAATGTAGAAGGAGAAGCAGAAGAAATTAGAAGACACACTAGACAACATAAAATTGGAAAGCTATAGTTACCGACCGGGATCGAACCTGTCACCTCCAAATGACGATGGCTCCTAGCTGCAGGAACAAGTGTACTTCGACGCATGACCAACTAGACACTCCAAAAAAAAAGTGTCTTCATTGGCCATGTCTATCGTACAGATGATACCTACAACTATGGAATACGGACAGAATTCGAATCAAACCATTGAGATAGCACCATAGGTATCATAATTTTATATTTTACCAGCATAGGTCAAAATAACAAACACACAAACACATCAGACCGTAATGCTGTGTCTAGAATATTCACAAACATTTAAAGAAGAGAAATGATTGGTCGGTTCAATTTAGTAAATGTAATACACAGAAAATCATTTTGAGAACCAGTTGAGGCCACTAAGACAGTTTACAAATAAACACACATAGTATTATTTGGCGCTCATAGAAGGAGAAGAAGGAAGTAGAAGAAATTAAAAGACGCACTAGACAACATAAAGTTGGTCGGTAACTATAGCTTTCTAATTTTATGTTGTCTAGTGCGTCTTCTAATGTGTGTGTGTGTGGCTGCTGTCTCTGGAGCGGTCTCTGCTGGCAAAGATTAGTTTCATCTTCGTGCCAGGTCATGCGGGAGTACAAGAAATGAGGAGGCAGACAAGCTCGCAGGTAAGGCTACTGTGAAGGGCGGACGCGCCATGGACCAGGCTGACATTCTGAATGCTCTACGAGAAGTAAAACTTTTGCGAGAACCAAGTGATGACTGTGAATCTACAACCATGGACAGACTGAGAGACTAGCAAATTAAAAGAGGTGTGGCCAAACAAGAACACTACGCAGGAAGCCAAAGAAAATTGATAAACCAACACAGAACTGGTGTTGTTAGCTGCTACACGCTGCGGGATTTGCTGAGGAGGGGATCTGAGCACTTATGGACTGAATGGTTCGATGTGCAATGAGGATGATCTGTTGACTAACTAACTAACTGTATCTAACTACACCTGCTCATGTCATCATTCTATGTAACATGATCCATTACATGTCATTCTTTACTCGTCAATTTATGATGTATCTAACTACACCTGCTCGTGTCATCATTCTATGTAACATGATCCATCACATGTCATTCTTTATTCGTCAATTTCTGATATAACTAACTATAGCTGCTCATGTCATCATTCTATGTAACACGAACTATCACATGTCATTGTTTACTCATTAATTTCTTATGTACCTAACATCAGTTCCTCTGCACATCACTTTTTTTTTTTATCGGTCTCTGTGGCTGAAGGGCTTGCGAACGCGGTTTGTGAGCCCGTATACCCGGGTTCGAAACACGGCGGTGCTGGTTTTTTCGAAAAAGGTATAGAGACCGGTCGTTCAGAAAGCAATGGCAAACTACTGAACGTAACACTTGCCTAGTTCATCAACAGCAGCTGAAAATGCTGGTGTTGACTGCAACGTCCCGTAAGGGATACGCAACAAAATTTTTTAATACTTTCACCACGAAACATAAAATATACATAATGATACCAATCGCATTTAATTTAGCTTACTGCATTTGTATTTTCCATAAATGAATGTGTAAAATATAGTTGTATGAGAAACATATACATCACGCAGTTTTCCTTACAATCATATATACACGGGTGTATATTTTCCCAACTCCATCATTGGAATAAAAAAAGGAAATCATATCATAAACACGAGAATTAAATTCATAAATAAATGCATTATTCCTGCTCGCGGAAAATATGAAATCTCTTGTAAATAAAGATAAACATTATGTAAGACAAACAAGTCGATTAAAGGTGCTGAAACTGTAAAATAAGCGTTAAAATATCATATTGTTTGTAATAATCATTATAAATTGATGTATATAGACATATATGTATAAATAGCTGTGTATATACATGTAATGAAACGTAAGCGTGTCTCAATCTGGTCACCCTACGCCCCACCTGCCCTAACCCTCTTGGGTGGCTTTACCACAGGGATCATGCTGTGGGCGACTATTCGGATATACTTTGTCAATGACGCACTTGAACACGCTGAGGGTTTTTCTGTCTAGGGTTTTACCCGCGCTGGTGACTTGCGGGATAACTGAGCCGGCCGCTCAGAAAGCAATGGCAAACTACTGAGAGTAATCTTGCCAAGAAATCAACAATCAGCTGAAAGATGCTGATGTTGACAGCGATGTCCTTAAAGGATACGCCAAACGTTTTTTGTTTTTTTTCTGTCTGGGGCAATAAGTGAATTCGTGAATTGTGAATTCTCTTAAAATCACTCAGGTTTTCCTCGAGATTACGAGGGTAAGTTAATAAGTAAGTCACAAATGGCTGTAAAAAAATACCTACACATGATAACAACTTGAAACCAGTTTATTTGTATAATACATTGTCCAGACATTGTCTAGACAATTTAACAGATTCAGTGCTAAACAAAAAGTAGGGTTGGACCAAACAATAATGGACGGCGCAAAATGGGAAGTAGGGATGTGTAACAGTTATGTCTTGAAAGTTGTTAATATGGTAGCAAATATGTTGTATTATATATCAAATTAAAGGGTTTGCATAAGGAAAACTACTGTATGTAAGCCCACGACAGATTTTTTTTGTTTCATATTCTCTACAGGTCATCGCTGTCAACATCAGCATCTTTCAGCTGATTGTTGATTTCTTGGCAAGATTACTCAGTAGTTTGCCATTATTTTCTGAGCGACCGGCTCACATACTCCGTAAGTTACCGACGTGGCTAGAACAACCACCGATTCTCGCGCACGTCACGTTACTTACGAGAGTATACGAGATTACGGAGAAAGTCGCTAACTCCTCGGCCAGGAAGACCAGCCCACTACAGATACTTAAAACTATTGATCATCCCATGACACGTAATCAGTTAAAGTTGAACTCTTCGCTTATATCACACGTCGAGCCATCCTCCTAACCTGTTCATTTTAGCAACATTTTCTAAATTGCTTTTAATTGAAAAAACAAATCCAGCGTTACTTTATTCAAGTATGTAGATCAATTCTAAGCCGAGAAATTAATGTTTGTGTGTAAGTTATATCATTTAATGGCAAACTACTGAACATAAACTTGCCAAGAAATCACAAACAGCCACATACAAAATGCTAGGGTTGACTGCTATGTCCTATAAAGGATATGCAATAACTTTTTTTAAAATATCATTTAATAGGAACAAAGAGGAACATACTGTTTGAGCCCTCTCACTTTTTACGAACGATAGATCGATTCAATTCAAGACGATCTCCAACGTTCTTAGGTCAGATCTACCTCTGATCTCTCTCTCTCTCTCTCTCTCTCTCTCTCTCTCTCTCTCTCTCTCTCTCTCTCTCTCTCTCTCACACACACACACACACACACATGCACACGCACACACACACACACACACACTAAACAATGGGAGCACTGCTCTGCCGAAGGCTCTAGTGTGAACCAGACCCCACATGTTATAAATATACAGCTGTGGGTAGGTTGTCGTGTGTGTGAGTGTGTTTGTGTGTGTGTGTGTGTATGTGTGGAAGGTTGTGCCTTGTTTAAGCCGAACCGTTCAAAATAGCCAATGGTATCCACTCCATGATCACGAGCAGCATGACGATGGGGGTGATGACAGTAACACCGGCTTTCATATGGCTGGAATCACAACATTATACCAACGTGTGTGTACTAAGTGATCAATGATCATAATCCAAAAGGTCGAGGCGGTTATGTACGCAGACAGTAGACTGAATCGCGGCGGAGGTATGTTGTACGTAGCGTCATCTTCATCTTAGTTCCGGGACATGCGGAGGTTGAGGGAAATGAACGAGATGATGAACTTGCTCGTTCTGCATCCTCTGTAGATAGATGGCCAGCCCTTGTTTCGTGCCGATGTTATTAACGTATTTAGAGAGAGAGAGAGAGACAGAGAGAGAGAGAGAGAGAGAGAGAGAGAGAGAGAGACAGAGAGAGAGAGAGAGAGAGAGAGAGAGAGAGGACTTTGACGTCAGTTAATCCACATCGTTGCCCAGAATGAGAAACTCGGGAGTAAGAATTGGCACGGCCAGACACATTGGCGCATCGGGAGAACGAGGGGTCTCGTACCAACATAGAACTGGCACTATCAGTGCCGAACGTTGATGCATATGTTGGCGGGAGAATCTGAGAACATATGGACTTGTTCGGAGTGCAATGATGATGCCCCAACAGATAACAGGCTGGGCACGTAAACAGTGGGTGGAGTCTCTGTGGAGGTCAATGCTTACAAACATCAGCTTCAATTTTGTGTCACGCCACGCGGGAGTACAAGGTAATGACCAAGCTGACAGGCTTGTGAGCCTCGGTACTGTAGGAGCTGGCTGCCAAAGTGAATATTCACACAGAGGCAGGACGATTGAAAGAATAGAATGACGACTGTGGATCTGCAGGCTTGACTAGACTGCAAGAACATCACGTCAAAGGGGTGAAGCCAGACAAGAGCGCCTTGCAGGGAGCAGAGATGAATACACCACAATGCAGGGAGTAGAGATGAATACACCACAATGCAGGGAGTAGAGATGAATACACCACAATGCAGGGAGTAGAGATGAATACACCACAATGCAGGGAGTAGAGATGAATACACCACAATGCAGGGAGTAGAGATGAATACACCACAATGCAGGGAGTAGAGATGAATACACCACAATGCAGGGAGTAGAGATGAATACACCACAATGCAGGGAGTAGAGATGACTACAGCAACACAGAACAGGTGTCATTGACTGATAAACACTGAGGGTGATAATAAGCGCTTGTGGACTGAATGTGCAGTGAGGATAATCTAATAACTAACGAACTAACTTTTTTTGTCAAATAATGAGAAGTTAGGCTTTAGAGAACACCGTGGCGACGGAAAAGCGCAGCTCCCTATCAGTTGTGTGCCTCCAGCGAACTGGTGACGCTAGTCGCTGTGGGCGGGGGGGGGGGGGGGGCAGAATGGAGTGCCTTAGTACTTAGGGATTTATAATTCCAAGTGTAGTGCTGATCTGCTAAGTAACTAACTAAATAACTTTCTGGCTACACAACTAACTAACTAACTAACTAACTAACTAACTAACCAATCAACCAACCAGTCATCCAACCAACGAACCAACCAATCAACGTACTAACTAATTACCTAACTAGCTAACTAATTCAGTATAACCAAGCATCAAACCAACCAATTATCTAACTAACTATCTAACTACCTAACTAGCTAACTAATTAAGTATTACCAATAAACCAAACAAACAATTAACTAATTAAGTAACTAACCAACCAGTCATCCAAATAATGAACCAACCAATAAACTTACTAACTAATTACCTAACTAGCTAACTAATTCAGTATAACCAAGAATCAAACCAACCAATTAAATAACTATCTAACTAACTAACTAACTAACTAACTAACTAACTAACTAATTTCCTAACTAGGTAATTAATTCAGTATAACCAAGTAACCAACAAACCAATTAACTAACTAAATAACTAGCCAGCCAGTCATCCAACTAAAGAACCAACCAATCAACTTACTAACTAACTAGTTAACTAATTCAGTATACCCAAGCAAACAACCAACCAACCAACTAACTAACTAACTAACTAACTAACTAACTAACTAACTAACTAACTAATTTCCTAACTAGGCAATTAATTCAGTATAACCAAGTAACCAACAAACCAATTAACTAACTAAATAACTAGCCAGCCAGTCATCCAACTAACGAACCAACCAATCAACTTACTAACTAACTAGTTAACTAATTCAGTATACCCAAGCAAACAACCAACCAACCAAGCAACTAACTAATTAACTAACTAACTAACTAACTAACTAACTAACCAACTAACTAACAAATTAACCAACAAGTCATCCAGCCAACGAAATAACCAATCAACTTACTAAATAACTACCTAACTTGCTAACTAATTCAGCATATCAATAATTAACAGAAAGTTGCGAGTGGCACGGTCTTTTTGCTGCCAAACGATCAATAAACATCAAGCAATGGATCAACAGGCCAATGGCCATTAGTTCTGTTCTTTGAATGGCAACAAGTCTATTCTCACCATACCTGGGTTGCTCCAGTTGTATCTGCATGGGAACCAAACAAACAGAAGACGGCATGAGGCGTTGAATTAAAGTTACATAGCTCTTACTCCAAACATACCACCTGAAGTTTAACGCGTGAGCTTGTCTGCCTGTCTATCTGTCTGTCTGTCCGTCTGCATGTTTGTCTGTAGGCAGGTATGGTTGTATATATGTTATTGTTGTCGTGTGTGCGTGCGTGTGTGAGTGTGTGTGTGTGTGTGTGTGTGTGTGTGTGTGTGTGTGTGTGTGTCTGTGTGTGTGTGTTTAAATGAACTTTCAAAATGCACATACAACTGAAAGAGACTGCATGATACAAAATGAACAACACTTATCCGTTGTTTGAAGAGAAGCCTGACAGAAGAAAACTGGCGAATAAAAACTAGACAGTGTCGGTGTAGATCTAAGTATGATTTGTCTGTGATCTTATAATGTGAAGTCGTTGGCTATCAGGCAGTTCTGTGTAAATCTATGTACCATGTGTATGTGATTTACTTACTTGTAGTCGTGGGCTATCAGACAGTTCTGTGTAAATCTAAGTATTATTTGTATTTGGTTTTCTTACATGAAGTCGCGGGCTGTCAGATAATCCAATGTAAATCTATGTACCATTTTCTTTGATTTATTTATGTGAAGTCGTGAACTGTCAGACAGTTATGTGTAAATCTAAGTATCATGTGTATGTCATTTTCTTACGTGTAGTCATGGGCTTTCAGATAGCTCTCTACTGCTGGCTTTATAATGGGGACTCCATTAGGACTATGTAAACCTCTTCCAGTAATGACAAGAGTGAACCTCGTACTCCTGCTGTGGTTACTGCGCCTGTACTCTGAAACAGATCATTAGGAATTGCTGATCAAATAGGCATTACTGAAGGAAAAATCGTACAGTTGGAAAATCAAAATAATATATGCACTACCAAAGAGAATATAAGACACTGTAAGCTCCCCCATTGTATATGCAATGTTTTAGGAATAGTAGGGCATATTACTGATCATACAACTATTTCTTTTGGAAAGTAGAGAAATGCGGAACATCTAAGGCTGGTGACGAAACAACATGAATACGTGCAGAAGTGTTGAATGACACTCACATATCGGAATACAATCTTGAAAGCAGAAGTGGGTAGGAGGGATTACACCAGGAAACAGACACAGGTAGATAGGAGAGAATACACTAGGCAACAGACACGGGTAGATAGGATAGAATACACTAGGAAACATACTCGGGTAGATAGGATAGAATACACTAGGCAACAATCATAGAGAGATATGAGAGGATACACTAGGCAACAATCATAGAGAGATATGAGAGAATACACTAGGCAACAGTCATAGAGAGATATGAGAGAATACACTAGGCAACAATCATAGAGAGATAAGAGAGAAGACACTAGGCAACAATCATAGAGAGATATGAGAGAATACACTAGGCAACAGTCATAGAGAGATAGGAGAGACTACACAAAGCAACAGACATAGGTAGATAGGTGAGAATACATAAGGCAATATACATAGGTAGATGGGAGAGAATACGCTAGGCAACAGACATAGGTAGATAGGTGAGAATACATAAGGCAACATACATAGGTAGATGGGAGAGAATATGCTAGGCAACAGACATAGGTAGATGAGAGAGAATACGCTAGGCAATAGACAGAGGTAGATAGGAGAGAATACACTAGGCAACAGACAGGTAGATAGGAGAGAATACGCTAGGCAACAGACACGGTTAGATAGGAGAGAATACATAATGCAACAGATATAGGTAGATGGGAGAGAATATGCTAGGCAACAGACTTAGATAGATAAGTGAGAATACACTAGGCAACAGACAGGTAGACAGGTGAGTATTCACTAGGCAACAGACATAGGTAGATAGGTGAGAATACATAAGGCAACAGACATAGGTAGATGGGAGAGAATACGCTAGGCAATAGACAGAGGTAGATAGGGGAGAATACACTAGGCAACAGACACGGTTAGATAGGAGAGAATACGCTAGGCAACAGACACGGTTAGATAGGAGAGAATACATAATGCAACAGATATAGGTAGATGGGAGAGAATATGCTAGGCAACAGACATAGGTAGATAGGTGAGATTACATAAGGCAACATACATAGGTAGATGGGAGAGAATATACTAGGCAACAGACATAGGTAGATAGGTGAGAATACATAAGGCAACATACATAGGTAGATGGGAGAGAATATGCTAGGCAACAGACATAGGTAGATGGGAGAGAATACGATAGGCAATAGACAGAGGTAGATGGGAGAGAATATGCTAGGCAACAGACTTAGATAGATAGGTGAGAATACACTAGGCAACAGACAGGTAGACAGGTGAGTATTCACTAGGCAACAGACATAGGTAGATAGGTGAGAGTACACTAGGCACAGACATAGATAGATAGGAGAGAATACACTAGGCAACAGACACGGGTAGATAGGAGAGGCAACATACATAGCCGGTCTCCGTGGCCAAAGACTTGCGAACGCGGTTCGTGAGCCGCTTACAAGGTATTCGAAACTCAGCTGCGACAGATTTGTGCAACAGACCGTGTCGCGTTGTGTTATAACGTGTTGGTATGGGAGCCGGTCGTTCAGAAAGCAATGGCAAACTACTGAACGTACAACTTGCCTAGTACATCAACAGTAGCTGAAAAATGATGGTGTTGACTGCAACGTCCTCTAAGGGATATGCAAAAAAACCCATACATAGGTAGATATGAGAGATTACACTAGACAACAGACATGGGTAGATAGATAGGCGAGAAAACTGTTGGTTTGTCGAGACTCCTGTCTATTCCACTTTTCACATAGGACAGGGAGGAGCTCACTGGTACCTTTCCGTCCTGACAGACGATAGTTTGTGCTTCATAAAGGCATAATAACTTTTACCCATGGCGGTAGCGAATGTGACTGATAAGGCCAATTCGCGCTGTAAATGTTCGTCCACAGTGGGTGCATATGAACACGTGGTCATTTCCACCATCATGCACCATCTTACGTCTCACACGCTCGGTGTGTGACTTATCTGCAATAATTTTCTCCGTTGTCTTTATTCCATTTCTGATGTTTGCCCTCCATGCAACACGTTCAGCGGCGACTTGCTCTCAATGTGCATTATCAATGCCTGTATCAATCATGTCCCGCTTACACACATCTTTGTATCATAATAGAAGCCGACCCTGAGATCTCTTACCCATCTGTAATTCACCAAAAAAGATGTTCTTTGGTATTCTACCATCATCCATCCTCCTAAGATGTCCTATCCATCTAAGTCTACGAAGAGTGAGCATGGAATAAACTGTCACACAATCTGATCTTTCCAATACTTCAGTATTTGTGATTTTGTCTTGCCACTTAATACCAAGAATTATTCGCAGACACCGCACATGAAAGCTGTTTAAACGTTTCTCTTGGTGTGAGTAAGTTGTCCAGGTTTCACTGCCATAAAGAAGAGTAGTAACGACACAGGCTTGTAGACAAGAACTTTTATTTTGGCAGTAAGCTTCCTGTTCTCCCAGAATATTTTTCTTAACCTGTTCATTGTTGTTGCTGCCTTACCAATCCGGATGTTGATTTCCTGATATAGGGATAATTTGCAATTGACCACTGATCCTAGATATGTAAAATGGTCTACCATCTCTAGTTCTGCGTCGTCAATAAAGATTGATGGTATCCCATGTGCAACCTTGTGACATAATCTGTGTCTTCTTTTTGCTAATTGTTAAACCAAATTCAGAACAAGCATTGGAGAATGCAGATAGTAGACATTGTAATTCTTCCTCAGAGTGGGTCGTAACTGCAGCATCATCTGCAAAAACCAACTCTCTGATCAGTACCCTCCTAATTTTTGTCTTGGCCTTCAATCTCTGAGCATTGTAGATGCGGCTATCTGAGCGTGAGTGAATGTATATACCACCATCCTGATCACGAAAGTAGAAGTGAAAAGTATATTCCAAAGAGGATGGGAGCTAGTACACAATCTTGCTTAACTCCACTCTTGATTTCAAACTCTTCTGAAGTTGCACCATCAAACTTGATTATACCCTTCATGCCTGTGTGGAACGATTCCACAATGGACAGAAGAGTTGGTGGTCAGCCAATCTTCTTTAGTGCCTTGAACAGACCGTCAAGACTGACCAAATCAAATGCCTTTGTGAGGTCGATGAAGGCAATAAACAGTGGTTGATTCTGTTCCCGGCATTTTTCTTGCATTTGTCGCAATGAGAATATCATATCAATGGTAGACCGGTTCTGTCGAAAGCCACACTGTGGTTCGGGGTAGACTTGATCTCCTGGGACTTGAAGTCTGTGCAGAACAATTCTGGCAAATACTTTTCCAACCATATACAGAAGTGAGATACCCCTATAGGTGTTGCAGTCGCTCCGATCGCCCTTGTTCTTGTATAGTGTTATGATGCTTGAATCTTTGACATCCTGTGGGACTTGTCCTTCTCGCCAGCATAGCTTTATTAGCTGGTGGATCTGTAGAGTGAGTGTGTCTTGCCCACTCCTGATAACCTCTATTGGAATCACATCCTTACCTGGAGCCTTGCCAGATGCAAGTTCATTTATAGCACACTTCTGTTATGGTTGGAAGTGTGTCCAGGTAGTCAAGAGTTTGTAGGGCCTCTATGGCGTTGAGCGCATTATCCGCTACTTTGGTCTCACTTGAGTAAAGCTCCAAATAGTGCTCTACCCATCTATCCATCTGCTGTTTCTTATCAGTGATGATTTCTCCAGTCAAGGTTTTCAGTGGTGCACTTCTTTTGATCATTGGACCACAGGCTTTCTTTATCCCTTCATACATGCTTCTGATGTTTCCCTTATCACTTGCGATTTGAATGGACTCACATAACTTGATCCAATAGTCATTTGCACACTGCCTGACAGCCTTTTGCACACCCTTCCTAGCTTGCTTCAGCTCACTCAGAGTGCTACGCGTTGGTCTTTTCTTGTTTCTTAAGAGAGCTATCTTCTTCTTATAAATCAAGGGCTGCAGAGTCTGGCTGTTTGCCGCAAACCAGTTCTGCCTCTTATGATCCACAGTGCCGTAAACCCCTAAGGCAGTTTTATAAAGAGTTTCCTTAAGCTTACCCCACTTTTCACTTACTGTACAATTTTCTGGTGTATCAGTGAAAGCGTCTTCAAGTTGCTGTTGAAACTGAAAGCACTTTTCAGGATCGTGAGTGTTAATAATATTAATCCTGGGGCTAGATTTGTGTTTAGCTGTGTAGATTCTCTTTGGTCTCAGTCTAACCCTTGCAACAACCAAAGAATGATCCGTATCACAGTCAGCACTGTAGTAACTTCGAGTCACTGATGTATGGTTCAGATGATGTCTTCGTGTGATGATGAAGTCCAGCTGGTGCCAATGGCCTGATCTTGGATGTTCCATGTGACCTTATGGAGCTCTTTTGTTTTTAAAAAAAGGAGTTTGTAATACATAGGTCATTTCTAGTGCAATGCTCCAGCAGCCTTTGCCCATTTTCATTCATGCGACCGACATTGTATTTTCCAAGGTACACTGGCCATGAACTCGAGTCCTTGCCCACACGAGCAATGACATCACCGAGCATATAAATGTAATCGGATTTCGGAACTGCCTTGATCACGGAGTCTCATAGAACGAATCCTTCACATCATCAGAGGAATCGAGTGTCGGTACATATGCAATAATAATGGTGGCAGAACCATAAGAGGTTGCCAAGCGCAGTGATAATAGTCTTTCATTACCTCCTGCTGGAATTTCAATCATTCTCAGTAGCGACTTCTTCATTCTTCACTGCAAAGCCCACACCATGTTGTCTTTTTTTCTGCCTGCCCTCTACCCTTCCAAAAATAAAGGTGTAATTGTTTTCCCTAAGTGACTCTTCCTCAGCGAGGCGAGTCTCCTGCAGGCCAGCAATATCAATGTTAAGACGATTGAGTTTGGCATCAATCACAGCCGTTTTTCTCACATCGTCAATATTGGTCAAGTCAGTGGAAAATCCTGGACACATGGTTCTCAAGTTCCAGGTTGCAAGCCGTAGCTTGAGGTTTTTCTTTTTCTTTTTATTAGTACCTCGTGCATTGTATTTACAGCCTGCGATTCAGATTTTGCCCTAGCCCATTGAAGAAGGCAGGCTGTGGCGGATCAGCACCCAATTGGCCGGGGGCTGCCTATCTTGAGGCGGGTGGTAGCTGATCAGTGACACCTGTAGGTGTCTCCCACCGTCAGAGGCAACGCGTGGCGCCCCATGTCTACGCCAATTGATGCGGACTTATAACCCGTAACAGTTCCCTCTCGCTTTGATTCCGAGACCGATTAAGACCAGGAATGGAGTTATTGCCTCTCCATAGCACAAAGCTCGGTCTAAAATATAGAGACCATGTGTTGCCCATGCAGCATGATCCCTCTCTCGGCCTGTCTAGTTCACTCCATAGGAAAGGTAACACCTATATATCTGGAACAAGACAAACTGCAGAAGCTGCCGCAATGCTCTAACTGTCCGCCTGTCGGAGCTTCGATCCTAGGCCAGCTGCCAACCAAGGCTTAGGGCCTGGTCTGCCCTGCCATGGCATTTTGTCTTTACGTTGCATTTCCTCACACCAGGATAAGGCTTGTGGCCTCCCAATTGCGCTCTTCCGCCGAAGACGTTGTCATAATGTGAGGTGTCGAATTTGGTAAGCGCCGCCCAACATTCAGCGCTAACAGAAAGCAGGTAGTACCGTCTACTGTCATACGGTAGCTCAGTCGTATCTGACTAAGACCTGACACTAAGTGAGGAGCATTTCGTGTGATATTCACTGGTACAGGAACTGAGCATAATGGGGACAACCCGTTGCCGTGAAGTTGGAACAGCGACTAACTAGCTAGAATACAATAGGCAACATATAGAAGTAGATATAAGAGAACACTAGACAACAGTCACGGGTAGATAGATTATAACACTAGACAATATGTTGAAGTAGATTGATTAGAACACTAGATAATATGTAGAGGTGGATAGACAAAAAATCCTGAATCTTTTCAACGTGCTTTAATGAGAGCATCGTTTCGCAAAGGACCTGCTGTGTGGTGATTATGACTGGAATCTTCCATGTCTTAAACCCGCTGACTTTTGGTTTTATTCGCTGGCTTTGTACTCAAGCTTAGTCCATACACATGCCACTACTGTCAAGTGCATTGGACTAAATTTCGCGTGTGGATTAGCTTTCCCTGTTACCAGTGTCTCTCGCCATCAGACGAACCCACTCCGACTTCAGAGGCACTATAATTTACGTCCCCAAATCATGCACCAGAAGCAAGTACCTGGATGGCTTGGCCTTGTGGCATGGTCGAGACAGAAACACGGAGCTGATCCACGACTTTGATGATCGATAGAGATGGCAGAACATGACCGTCCACGCTTACTGGCATGGCACATGATGGATGAATGGAAATCTTGCACGAGAAGTCAACATTTTAGTTCAGCTGACCGGTGTACGGGTTGTAGTCGCCATCTCAGCAACAACATACCGGAAGTTTAAAAGCGGACGCTCTTATCCATTCGGCCATCTTGCTCCCCCCACCACCACCACCCCCCCCCCCCCCCCGCTGTAACGAAATGCACTCGATTTGGCCGTGTGGTATAAGGTAGACAACCCTAATATTAACCGATCCGGTTCCCGCTAAAATAATCGAACTTTGTTTGGTTAATCAAGATGGTTCGCGAACCTTGACATTGTGAGCTCAGTTCAGGTAGACTGACTGCGCATGTGTCCCGCGCATAGACTGGCTGTTCATAGAGCGGGCGAACAAAGCAGGGAGTTAAGCTGAGGTGGTCTAAGAGGCGAGACGCCTAGTGTCCGTCATACGTTCCATGACAGGATGACAGATGTCTTTACAGATCTTGATGGAACTCGACATCGTCTCCAGAATGCCAAAGGTGTGGCATAGCGAAGGCATGTTGATTAATTTAGGTTATTTAACGTTATCTCGGTATTCGGCGACCGCGGTTGTTTAAGTACCCGTGTAACAGTTGTTGTTCGGGAAAGGCTGTCAAGTGTGAACAGGTAACATTGTTTGGGCCTGAAGTCAACCTTTTGGGGCCGCGTCTTTACAGGAAGGGTGTAACGCAAGACTATTTAGCATCCTAACGTCGCGGGGCTCCTTTGCAGCCACTGTACGTTGGGTTGAATGAATTCAGGGCAACGAAACCTTTAATTTGAGTTCACACATGGCCCAGCTTCCTGAAATCGAATGACGTAGAAGCCGGCGTGGCTGAATGACATAACGCGAGAAACCGGAAGTAGAGTAGGACGTCGCCTATACTAGGGCATGTGAGGTATGGATCGATGCGGCCTGTCAAAGCGAAGGTAGTGCGAAGGCTGGCAGAAGTATCGGGTGTCATTTCAAGGTCGTGACTTGAGTCGAAGGTCGTTGTCGCATGGTGGGGCGGCCACTGGCTTTTCTTCTTGACTTTCCTCACGTAGTTGTAGTTAGTATGCCTCAAAGGAATGCCAGCTTAATATATAGGGGATTCCGGAGAGATGGACAATGTGTGAGAAGCGACCGAAGTGTCTGGGCTATTCTAGAAGAACAGTGACACCGTTCTAAATGTTCTGACTAGTAAAATACTAGTATCTGAAGTCACATATAAAAAAGCTGAAAATACACCGACAGGTAATAACTAATACGTTTGATATCACAATATGAATATCACAATTGTCTGAAAGACAAAGTTATATAATCTATACAATATAAAATAGCGAAAGTATAAATTAGAAACACATAAACGTCGATTATATGAAATGACAAAACGTCCCAGAAGGTCTGAAGAGTATATTTGTGATATAAACATAAGATACAATTCAGGATTGGATTTGTCTTCTATGCAAATATTTCTAAACCATAAAAATGGCCGCTAGTAAGTGCATACATGAGAAGACGGCAGTGAAACAATTGGTTACACAAACTTGTTAACAATGATTACCTGTTATTGATGTTTGAAGAAATATTTTGAAGATTGCCATTGCGGAACTCAAGTTGTAATTATGGAGGTCAAGTGTTGGATACCCAATTGATGATGTTTCGAAGTAAATATTTTGAGCACTCTTGAACAGCTCTATTTCGCCATCTGAAGCTACCCTTCTTTGTGATGCAACAGCGTATTTAACGCTTCTTTGTGTCCTTCTTTCAGATTCAACAAAATAGTTAACATTTCTATGTTCCCTGTTTTGAGATTGAACAACGGGGTTAATGCTTCTTTGTGTCCTTCTTTCAGATTCAACATAGTAGTTAACATTTCTCTGTTCCCTGTTTTGAGATTGAACAATGAGGTTAACGTTTCTTTGTGCTCTTCTTTCAGATTCAACATAGTAGTTAACATTTCTCTGTTCCCTGTTTTGAGATTGCACTGTGTAGTTAACGCTGTTTTTTGTCTTTTGAGATTCTACATCGTAGTCATCGTTGCTCAGAACGTGATAATATCTGAGGCCCTGTAGCAGAAAGATAGGAAGAGATGGGATATTAGATCACGGGTAAATTGCTGAAGATTAATCAGTTCTTAAATTAGTGGAACGGAACTTTGATTATACTAGATAGCACAGGCCCATGGGATAGAAATTACCTGAGAGGGAAAGTTAGTTGCATATCCTTTGCGGACGTAGCAGTCAACTCCAGAATTTTTTGGCTGTTCGTAATTCCTGGGCAAGTTTACGTTCAGTAGTTTGCCATTACTTTCTGAACGACCGGCACCTTTACCATTTCATAACAAAACCAACACATCTGTGTTTCGAACGCGGTATGCGGGGTTACGAACTTGCGTCCGTAACACCTTCGCCACGGAGTTGTTATCTGACTGCCATGTTCTGGACTTCGACATCGTATACGGTCTGTCGAAACTGCTCTTTACCATAAGCCGGATATCCGGCCTCTGTAGCTGGAAACACAACTTGAAAAATGGCCAGCGTCAGTGTGATGATCCTTCCAACGATCTAGATGCAGTGTTTTGGTTAGTGCAATCGTTTTACCAATGATCTAGATACAGTGCAGTGGTTAGTGTGATGATCCTACCAACGATACAGACACAGTGTAATGTCAGTGTGATGGTTTTACCAACGATCAGTGTAGTGGTCAGTGGTTTACCAACGATCTAGATGCAGTGTAGTGGTTAGTGTGATGATCCTACCAACGATACAGACACTGTGTAGTAGTCAGTGTGATGGTTATACCAACGATCTAGATACAGTGTAGTGGTTAGTGTGATGGTTCTACCAACGATTTAGATACAGTGTAGTGGTTAGTGTGAAGGTTTTACAAACGATTTAGATACAGTGTAGTGGTTAGTGTGATGGTTTTACAAACGATTTAGATACAGTGTAGTGGTTAGTGTGATGGTTTTACCAACGATCTAGATACAGTGTAGTGCTTAGTGTGATGGTTCTACCAACGATCTAGATACAGTGTAGTGGTTAGTGTGATGGTTTTACAAACGATTTAGATACAGTGTAGTGGTTAGTGTGATGGTTCTACCAACGACCTAGATACAGTGTAGTGGTCAGTGCGATGTTCTACCAACGATCTAGATACAGTGTAGTGGTCAGTGTGATGGTTTTACCAATGATTTAGATACAGTGTAGTGGTTAGTGTGATGGTTTTACCAACGACCTAGATACAGTGTAGTGGTCAGTGTGATGTTCTACCAACGATCTAGATACAGTGTAGTGGTCAGTGTGATGGTTTTACCAACAATTTAGATACAGTGAAGTGGTTAGTGTGATGTTCTACCAACGATCTAGACACAGTGTAGTGCTTAGTATGATGGTTCTACCAATGATCTAGACACAGTGTAGTTATGTCAGTTATCAGTTATCAGTTGGGGTATCTTCGTTGCACTCCGGACATGTCCATAGGTGCTCAGATCCTCCCCCAGCATATGCATCAGCGTCCGGTGGCTAATAGTGCCAGTTCTGTGTTGGTTGACGAGGCACTTTGTTTTCCCGATGTACCTCTCGCGTCTGGCTGTGCCGATTCTTACACCCAGGTCTTTCATCCTGGACAGCGATATGGAATCACTGACGTCAAAATCCTCTGTTCTCGCCAAAACTTGAAGGACGTTAATAACATGATCCATGGGCTGGCCATCTACAGGGGGTGCAGAGCCAGCCAGTTTGTCAGCTCGTTCATTTCCCTCGACTCCCGCATGTCCCGGGACGAAGATGAAGGTGACTTTACGGACAACAGACTTCCGCAGCGATTCAGTCCACTGTCTACGTACAGATCCAGCTTCGATCTTCTGAATCATGCTCATTGAATCACTTAGTACACACACGATGGTATAATGCTGTGATTCCAGCCATATGAAAGCCTGTGTAACTGCCATCACCTCCATCGTCATGCTGCTCGTAGTCATAGAGTGGACACCACTGGATTCTTGAACGGTTCGGCCCGCTGAACGGGCTGTAAATGCCCACGCACTTCTCTGCTGCTTTACAACAGATCCATCTGTATAGATGAGCACTTCGGGGCTATCTGAGTGTTCATAGATGAGCGCGTTAACCTCTGCATTGACAGCGGCAGGGTTCTGCTCTCTGCACCGTCTGTCGAGTGTGATAATGCAGGAGAAAGTGCACTTAAAGGCTGGAGGCACCGGCACCCATTCCTTGCCGGGGTTGATACTGGTAAGACTGCAGACCTGTCTGACGACATCTTCCGCCCGACCCATCCATGATTTGCCCCTCTTTAGCCTGTCACCCTTTTCTCTGAATATAGCGTCATGCAGAGGGTGCTGCTCATCTGCACTTATTTTTAAGTATGCACGAGCTCTCCAGATCTTGATCCTGTGTTCCATTGTCGGGAAGTCAAGGAGGTATCTCATTGCTACACAGCTGGTGTCTCTCGTGCAGCCCAAAATGATGCGCATGGCTTCGTTTTGTACCTTTTCGAGTCTTCCAATCTGTGTAGGGCTGACAGTGAGGATGGCCAGGGCATACTCGATGCGTGAAAGTACAAGTCCTTGGAACAGAAGTATTAGCAGTCTTTGCTCGATATTGGCAGTCGCCATGACTCTCATTGCTGACAAACCTTTTCGAGCCTTCGTTATGACATAATCGACATGATCTCTGAAGGACAGGCTACGATCAAGCCTCATGCCAAGATATGTCATTGACTGGGTTCTACTCAAACTGTTCCCATCCATTCTTACTGCCGGCAGGTCTGTTTTCACAATATGGTTGTTTAGTGAGAACCATGTAACCGTTGCCTTTGCAGGGTTGACAAGGGCATCGGCATCAGCACACCATGAGGAAATTCGATCTAGTTCGCCCTGCATATCATTGGCAACCGCCTGTCTATCTCGACCCTGTCGATACACGAGGATGTCGTCAACGAATGACAGAGTCCTACCCCTCCCGTCCAACTGTTGTTCAGTGATCGGCACCGTATACACATTGAATAGTACTGGTGACAGTGGTGAACCCTGCGGCAATCCTGGACATATCGTTATCGGCTCAGAAGACCAATTCCCGCATCTTAGCACCACCTTCCTTTGGAGCAGAACTGCAGCTATCCATCGTACAAGGTGAGGGTGCACTTTCAGTCTGAGGAGGGTTTGCGTCAAGTGCTCGAAAGATACTCTGTTATATGCGTCCTCTAAGTCTATGGCGGCCGCACATGTCTCTTCTCTGACCTGAAATCCTTCGTAAACATCTTGAGCAAAGACTGCCGCATTCAGCCATGACTCTTTGTTGCGTCTGTATCCTCCAAGTGTGGGCGGGAAGCAGCCGAGCTGTTCCAAGTCCCAAGCAAGTCTGTGTGCTACAATTTTCTCCAGTAGCTTGCCAACAGTATTCTGCATCGTAATGATTCTGTAGCCGCTTATCTTGGAATGGTCTTTGTTCGGTTTTGGCAGCGGCAGCAAGTAGCTGTGTAGCCATTATTCTTTGACCTGACCCCTCTGGATACTGGTGTTGAATTCTCTGGCCAGTTCTTCCATGTCATCATCTGATATCACCAGTAGGTCACCATATCGGATGCCGTCTGGTCTTGGGGCGGTGTTAGGTGATTTCTTGAGCATCGCACGCAATATCTCAGCTGTAATTGTCCATTCTTCGTCTGTCCCGACCCCCTCGCACAACTGAGAGAGTGTCGTCGTGGTCCTATGTCTGGCGGGCTCGTCTTTCTGGTCAGTCTGTTCTATGTAGCGTGCAAGAAGGGCCTTACCTTTATCCGCATCCGACTTTTTCCATGCGAGGTCTGTGCCTTGATAGTCTGGAATACCCCTACGTTGTGCAGCACCGTTCATGCTCTTGTGGAGGCGCCAGAATGTCGTAAGAGATCGCTCGGAGCACACCTTCCTGCAGAACTCGTCCCATTTCTCGGCCTTGGCCTGTTTGGCGCAGGATTTGAAAAAAGTCGTCGTCCTATCGACCTCAGTCTTCAGGTTCGCCAATTCAACCTGTGGCATGTTAGCCTTTCTGGCCTTTTGCCAGTCTTTGACAGCCTGCCTCTTTCCCAGCCATGACTTCTCGACCTCTCCATTCCACCATGGTGGCTGCAACCATCTTTCTTGTCTCCTGCGGGAGGAAGTTAGTTTTCTTCTTCTGATCTTGACCAGTGTTGTCGTACGGGAAGGCATTTGTCTTGTTTCTTTGACTCATGGCCCCGTCTTTCTTGATCAGGATGACACAAGCGTAGTGGTCACTATCGTGGTATCCCAGTGTGCTCCACCGGCACCTTGGTGCGTTGGTGGGCGACACCAGAGCCAAGTCAATGACGCTCTCAGAGTCACCTGGTCGAGTGGCTATTCTAGTGACCTTCCCATCATTCAGACAGATTAGGCAGCAGATGCCAGGGCGTCCTCCAGATCTACTCCCTGTCTATTGGTGATGAAATTCCCCCATCATTGACTGCCTCTGGCATTGAAGTCCCCACAGTAGATGATATGCCTTTCATCCATATCGAACAAACTCTGCCATTGTCGCACGTCGACCTTCCCATTTCGCGCATACACGTTCACGATTACAAGCTGCACTGGTGTCATTATTCTTAATGCCTGCACTTGCAGGGCATCACTGTTCCAGGAAGACATACCGATCTCAGACACTAGTATGTTGTCGCGGACCAGAATGGCCTGTCCGAGGTGTCGCCTGTTAAAGAATCCCTAAAATCCCGCGACATTGACTGTTCCGTCGCCGAGCTGTGTTTCTTGTAAGACTACAATATAGTTTCCGTACAGTAGTTTTTCAAGAATGGGTCGGCGTTGACTAAATGATGCACAGTTCCAGTACAGTACTCGAACGTGTCCGATGCCCAATCTGTCACATTTTAAACGCCTTCTGCGTGTTCCCGCCCTCTTACCACGCCGTGTTCTTGTCGGTCGTCTGGTCGTCATGTTAGGCTTAACTATCGCCACCGGGCGCCGATGATACGACGAAGGGAGTCCGGGCGCGCGTGCACGAACTCCGTTGCACGGTCCGAACTCCATTTCACCACGAAAAACACTTAATCCATACACATTTCAGAAAAAACACGTTCCATTTTACGGGACGAAGAAATGTCCCGCCATCTTGCTCAAGGGAACTCTTCTAGTGTAGTGCTTAGTGTGATGGTTCTACCAACGATCTAGATACAGTGTAGTGCTTAGTGTGATGTTCTACCAACGATCTAGATGCAGTGTAGTGGTTAGTGTGATGGTTTTACAAACGATTTAGATACAGTGTAGTGGTTAGTGTGATGGTTCTACCAACGACCTAGATACAGTGTAGTGGTCAGTGTGATGTTCTACCAACGATCTAGATACAGTGTAGTCGTTAGTGTGATGTTCTACCAATGATCTAGATACAGTGTAGTGGTCAGTGTGATGTTCTACCAACGATCTAGATACAGTGTAGTGGTTAGTGTGATGTTCTACCAACGATCTAGATACAGTGTAGTGGTCAGTGTGATGTTCTACCAACGATCTAGATACAGTGTAGTCGTTAGTGTGATGTTCTACCAATGATCTAGATACAGTGTAGTGGTCAGTGTGATGTTCTACCAACGATCTAGATACAGTGTAGTGGTCAGTGTGATTGTTTTACCAACGATCTAGATACAGTGTAGTGGTCATTGTGATGGTTTTACCAACGATCTAGGTAAAGTGTAGTGGTTAGTGTGATGGTTCTACCAACGATCTAGATACAGTGCAGTGGTTAGTGTAATGTTCTACCAACGATCTGAATAGAGTGTCGTGGTTAGTGTGATGGTTCTACCAACGATCTAGATAGAGTGTAGTGATTATTGTGATGGTTCTAACAACGATCTAGATACACTGTAGTGGTTAGTGTGATGGTTCTACCAACGATCTAGATACAGTATAGTGTTTAGTGTGATGGTTCTACCAACGATCTAGATAGAGTGACGTGGTTAGGGTAATGGTTCTACCGACGATCTAGATAGAGTTACGTGGTTAGTGTGATGGTTCTACCAACGATCTAGATAGAGTGCATTGGTTAGTGTGATGGTTCTACTAACGATCTAGATAGAGTGACGTGGTTAGTGTGATGGTTCTACCAACGATCTAGATAGAATGACGTGGTTAGGGTAATGGTTCTACCGACGATCTAGATAGAGTTACGTGGTTAGTGTGATGGTTCTACCAACGATCTAGATAGAGTGCAGTGGTTAGTGTGATGGTTCTACTAACGATATAGATAGAGTGACGTGGTTAGTGTGATGGTTCTACCAACGATCTAGATAGAGTATAGTGATTAGTGTGATGGTTCTACCAACGATCTAGATAGAGTGTAGTGATTATTGTGATGGTTCTACCAACGATCTAGATAGAGTGTAGTGTTTAGTGTGATGGTTCTACCAACGATCTAGATAGAGTGACGTGGTTAGTATAATGGTTCTACCAACGATCTAGATAGAGTTACGTGGTTAGTGTGATGGTTCTACCAACGATCTAGATAGAGTCACGTGGTTAGTGTGATGGTTCTACCAACGATCTAGATAGAGTGTAGTGATTAGTGTGATGGTTCTACCAACGATCTAGATAGAGTGTTGTGATTAGTGTGATGGTTTTACGAACGATCTAGATAGAGTGTAGTGATTAGTGTGATGGTTCTACCAACGATCTAGATAGAGTGTAGTGATTAGTGTGATGGTTTTACCAATGATCTAGATACATTATAGTGGTTAGTGTGATGGTCCTACCAACGATCTTGATACTGTGTAGTGATTAGTGTGATGGTTTTACCAACGATCTAGATAGAGTGTAGTGATTAGTGTGATGGTTTTACCAATGATCTAGATACATTATAGTGGTTAGTGTGATGGTCCTACCAACGATCTTGATACTGTGCAGTGGTTAGTATGTTGTCTTGCCAACGACCTTGCTACAGTGCAGTGGTTAGTGCACTGTTTAAGCCATTGATCTAGGATATAGTATAGTGGTTAATTCACTGATTTATCCAGTGGTGTGAGCTAGAGTGTAATGGTTACTGCACTGTTTGAGCCATGATTTACATAATAACGTAACGGTTTATGCACTGATATATCTAGTGATCTAGGATACGGTGTAGTTTTTAGGGCACTGTTTTATTGTCAGAGTATGGTAGTTAGTGCACTGGTTAAGAAAGTGTTCTAAAATACAGACCTATATCCCATGACACATCGGGGATAAGATGCTAAGCCCGCTCGACGATACTGTCAGTATTGTGCCGCTCCATTTACTTCCAACAACACTTTCTGGTACCCGTGTTATGACGGTGGGTCGACCCCTGAGGCAAGTGGTTACGTGACGACTGCTACATGAAGAGTTCGATGGATTCTCTAAAGGTTCTCATCAAGTTTTTGGTGAAGGCCGACCTGGCGATCATGTTGAGATTGCTACAGAAACATCTTTGCTGAATGTGAAGGAAACGACTTGAGTTGACTGGTGAATAACTATATAAATTATTAGCATCATCACGTGCAATGACTACTGGCGTCAAAATCCGCCTCAGAGACCCTAGCCCAGAGCGCGTTTCTTATGTTGGACCCGTTAAATGTTCACCTTGACAGCAAATGTGTCGCGTATGATGCAGAAATTGAATGTGAAGTACGAAAGTGCCCGAAGCAGAGAAGAAAGTGCTTTTTTTTGCTGCAGTTTTCGAAGCAATGATTATGATGTGGGCAGAGGTGCATTACTATTGATGGAGATTATGTTGAGAAATAAAGTCGAAAGGTAAGAGCAGTAACACTATTCAAGTTCGTATCCAATTTAGTGTTAAAAATAGCAATTGGTAACTAAATTTCTAACTTCCTCTCATTTTTATATATTGTGGAGGAGTTAGAAACGTCGGCAATGAATGGAAGTGATCAGCCTACCTCATAAAGATTAATCTGGCATATGTGGCGGCATTTCAATTCATAAAATGATTATCTACAAAAGGATTTCCGTTATTCTTAGTTTACATGGTTGAACAGAGACGTAGCATAGTTACAATAAAGAGTGATCATTTTAGCTTCTGCTCTTCCTTACATTGTGTATTATTTCTTTCTTTGATGTTCCCTTGCAGCATATCTTGCAAAGCAAACCCTGCGAATAACGGATCAATTATTACAAATACGAAGTATAGTAGACACATCATATCAATGAATGAAATTATGAACTATAGTAGACACATGTTTTTTTTTATTTGCATGTCCTATTTACAAGACATTGCAATCAACACTAGCATTTTTCAGCTGCTGTTGATGTCTTGGCACGGTTTACGTTCATTAGTTTGCCATTGCTTTCTGAACGACCGGCTCACATACCCTCCGTAGTAAAACACCGCGATGCGATCCACTGCCGAATCTCGCGCAGCTGTGTTTCGTACGTGAGTATAAGGGATTACGAACAGCGTCCTTAATCCATTCGCCACGGAGACTGGCAGACACATCTTAGAAACGACTAATTTATCTTCGTTGTTTTCCTCTTGATTTTGATAGTCGTGTCATTTCAAACTTATGTCAGTGTTTCTGCTTGATTCTGTCAATCATGTCATGTCAGAATTATGTCAGTGTTCCTGCTTGATTCTGTCAGTTATGTCATGTCAAACTGCTGTAAGTTTTCCTTGTTGATTCTGAATCATGTCTGATTTATTTGCGCGCCCCACTCCCCAACCCCTTAATTCTACGAAATATTCATGACGTGAGATATGTTATAATTTCTCCTGCTTGATTCTGTGAGTCATAACATATCAGATAGTGTTAGTTTTCTCCTTGATTCTGTGAGTCATGCCATTTTAGGTCTTGACAGTTTTGCAGCTTGATTCCGTGAGTCATGTCAGATCTTGTTAGTCCTACTGCTTAATTCTATGAGCCATGTTTTGTCACATAGTGTAAGATTTCATGCTTGATAATATGACTCATTTCATGTTACTTCTGATGTTTTCAGTTTTTCTGCTTGGCTATGTGAGTCGTGCCATAACACGAAAGATCTCGTTGATTTACCTTCTTGATTCTCTGAGTAATATTATTTCAGGTTCTGCAAGTTTTCATTCTTGATTCTGTGAGTCCTTGGTTTAGTTTTTAAAATATCGACTGGAAACTAACTTTCTAACTTCCTCTCGTGTGTATATATTGCGGAGAAGGTAAACAAGGCGGCGATGAAAGATGCTGGTCAGCCTACCTCATAAATATGTGATCTAGTATATGTTACGGCATCAAACTTCACAAAATGGTTAAATACCTTAGGATTATCGTTATTCTTTGATTACATTGTTGAAATGAGGCATGGCATGGTTACAACAAAGAGTGAACATTTCAGCTTTTGCTCTATTACAGCCACTTCCTTACAATGTGTATTTCATCTTCTTTGACTGATCTTACCTGGCAGCATTTCTCCCAAAGCAGACCCTGTGAATAACGGATCAATGAATAAAAATATGATGTATATGTCACAGCCTCACAGTATCCACATTATCAGGTAAACTAACATTAGTTAATAGATATTAGCCAAGGGCTACAACTCCCGCCCAAGGGAAAGAAGTAAGACCCTCGAAGGCCAGAGTATTCCAGAACCTTCTCGAAGGACTGGTCAGTGAGTCCACTGTCCCGTGGACACTGAGGTGGCCCGCCTATTGCGGGGTCCACGAGGAACTCGAACAGAGTTACCACCCGTGTCGGATTGCGACACGTGTGGATCGGCAGAGAGAGACGGGACATCGAAGAGGCAACAGGGCCTGCCTTAGAGGGACTCAATAGTTTAGACCCATGTGTATTTGGGGTTCATAGACATATGCTAGATAGTTTGCTTAGAATGTTTGATGATGTTAAACTGTGTGATGATGTTAAACCTCTGTGATATGCAACTCAGTGCGGGCTTGTGAAACCCACTGCGCCAACGCACTGTATATTGAAATACAATAAATGTTAGATATTATATTTAACGGAGTTATTGTTGCCTGTGTGAGCCCGAGCTCAGATACCTAGACATACAACACGTTGACAGGCTTTTTGGGGGCTAGGCTCCGGTTTTGGCATAAGCTTTACATATAGACGGCTATTGATTGCCAAGTAAAATAGTAAATTAATAATATCAAATTGATGTTTGAAGAAGTTTAACAAATTTGCATCTATCTAGTGATCAACTAGTATTAATATGAGTCCCTCTGCAGCTAGTCTCTCAATGATGTTAATACTATAAACTATTTTGACATGACTATGACATTTTTTTTGACTGTTACTAATGTTTTCTCATTCTACGAGCAGATTGTTCCGCGAATTGTGTGGTGTGTAACCTATGTAAACTATCCAACAGTGGCGAGAGTACAAGACAACATTCACAAGTTCTGGGATCATAAGATAAGTTTCATATCATGCACATTGTAACCCTAAGCGGTACTTATCACCATCCATCCATGTATCATTTTGCTTTGCATTGATTTGTATGTATATTCATGACCTTGTAACCAACATAACTTTGCATTTGGATTTGCGCATGTAATAATTAAGGGAGATAACTAAATTTTCTACTCCCCAACATCTTTTCTAAGGGATTTAACTTCAGTAAAATTACCAACAAGTAAAAGACAAGATGTCTACTTTAGAAAAATGTATTGAGCAAGGTATGAAATTAGGTTATAAAGAAGAGAAACTGTCAGAATGGGCACAGAAGACGCACGCAGAGAACATTGCCCGTGAAGAAAGAGCGATAGAACGAGAAGAAAAGAAAATGCAAATGCAGGCAGAAGAAAAGAAAATGCAAATGGAGGCAGAAGAGAAAAAGATGCAGATGCAACTACAAGCTGAAGAGAAGAAAATGCAATTACAGGCTCAAGAGAAACAATTAGAGCTTGAGGCGGCGGCCAAACAAGCCCAATTGAATGCCGATACACAAATAAAATTAAAACAGATGGAGATTGATTCCAACGTAGAAATATCTGTAAATAAACTGAGAAGCAAGGAGGAAGAACACAAATATAACAAGTATAAAGGCCTCGTGAAAGCATTCTGCTCAGGAGATTCCATCAGTGCATACCTGGAAAATTTTGAGTGTCTAATGTCCTACCATAAGATCATAAAATCAGATTGGTCATTTATTTTAATGAGAAACTTAGCTCTAGAACCTTTGAAAGTAATAGAGACAGTGCCACAGGAAATGAGAAAAGATTATGATTACTTAAAGCAACGCATTCTCCAACATTCCGCTTTAGATACTGCAGGTTACCAACAACAGTTCGCTAAATTATCCCCTCAACCAAATCAAACCTTCATAGACTACGTGTCTACAGTTCAGGATGTGTGCACAAAGTGGATTAACTCAGCTAAAACTAACAACAGCCATGACAAACTAAAAGAACTCATTATTATTGACAAAATAGTTAGTACAATCCCCACACCTTTTGCTAAGTTTTTGAAACAAATGGACTGTAGGAGTATTCAGGATGTAGAGACAAAGGGGAACGCATTTTTCACAGCGAACAGAGATATTTTCCAATTAAACCTAAGTCAGAACGAAACAGCAGCAGTGGTAAACACTAGATACTCGAAACCAACTGAAAGCAAGTTTAAACCACGCTCAAATGTCAGGAAGCCAGTTAAGTGCCAATATTGTAGTTTGACTCACGAAGAATACGCTATGTGCGATAAATCGCCCAACTATCCACACCATCTCAAAATGATCGTGGAGAAGCAGAAGAACAAGAGAAATGCGTACCAGAGAGCGGTCAAATGTTTTTTTTGCAGTAGCTTTGGGCACTACAGTCGCTTTTGTGATGGCCGAAAATTACTAAAACAGGCCAATGCTGCACTAGTTGAAACGTCATCAGACGAAGATATTGAATCACTGAATGAGTGTGACAATCAAAACGAAAGTTTGAGTGAGCTAGGAAATGCCGTGCACATTATTGACACCATTACAGACAGTAAGTGTAACACCTGTACGAAATTCCAACTTGACACAACATTACTATGTGGCCACACTATCCCTATTTCAAATGAAACGGCCAATGCTGCCTTAGAGATTTACTATCAACCTCTTGACAGGGACCGTTTAAAATTGTTAGAAGAATTTCGGAAGTTGATTACGGAATTTCGTTGAATGGAAAGATGAAAATATTCCATGTAAATATGTTAAAACCATACTATGCTAGACAGGACACTGACACGAGTGAGCAAACGCAGCTAACTGATGACAGAAACGAAACGACAGTGACCCAACTGAGTGACATCTCGACAAACGAAGCATCGTTAACGACGCACTCTTACGACAACAATGACGACGAAGACATATGTACATTACCGACAATATGTGATAACGACAGCGACGACCAATTTAATGACATATTGACAACGATTAATCTCGACGACGACGACAATGACATTGAGGACAATTTACAAACAGTAGCATCTGTGATAAATCAGACAGACGTAGACAATACTGAAATCCCAGTACCGATTATGAATGACGACGGTAGTATAAAGGACATACAAATCTCTGACACTCTGACACAACAGCAGCGACAAGACATTTTGACTCTCCTTAACGAGTATAAATCTATCTTCTCTAACAAACCTGGACGGACTAACAAAATAACACATTCAATTGTGTTGACAGATCTGACACCGGTCAAATGTAGACCATATTCTATTCCTCTGCATTATAGAGCAAATTTAGACAAAGAAATTTTGGATTTAGAGAAAAATAGAATAATTCAGAAATCTATGTCTCAATATTCTTCACCGATTGTCCTGGTGAAAACGAAGGACCAAACGGTCCGTTTGTGCATCGATTATAGAAAGTTAAATACAATAACCACAACAGATGCGGAGCCGATGAATAGCTGTGAAGACCTCATTTTGAACATGTCTCAATCATCCTTATTTTCAAAGGTTGATTTAGCGAAAGGTTATTGGCAAGTACCACTACACCCTGCTTCTAGACATATAACAGCATTCGCAACACCTCTCGGTTTGTACGAATGGAGATATCTTCCATTTGGTCTGAAGAACGCTCCCGCCACATTTGTTAAGTGAACTAGATTGCTATTGCACGGAATTAAAGATGTCCAAGCTTATATTGATGATATATGCATTCATTCTTCTAATATTACCTCTCACTTACTTACACTCAAACAAGTCGTCGACCAAATCTTTCTTTTCGGACTTACTATCAAACCTTCCAAGGTTGAAATAGGCTATAAACAAATAGACTTCCTTGGTCATAGAATTTCTGAAGGCAAACTGCTGACAGATGAGAAAATTGTTTCGAAGATTCTCAATCTGGAAGTTCCTACCACAAAGAAACAAATTAGAAGTTTATCAGGTCTTATAAACTATTATTCTAAGTTTATACCAAATTGGGCAGAACTTACATCAGTTTTTTCGAATATGTTGACAAAAGATTATCCATCATAAGTTTGTAAAAGTACCAGCTTAGAGGATGCAATATGCAGATTGAAACGCATTTTTTCTAATCCACCAGTCTTACGATTACCAAACATAGATTTACCCTTATTTTGACCACAGATTCGAGTGCTATCGCAATTGGAGGATGTTTAATGCCAGAAGTGGATGGAGTGAGACACCCAATTCTCTACGTAAGCCGTAAGCTGAAGAAAGCAGAGACCCGTTACTCTACAGTGGAATTGGGGGCATTAAGTCTATTATTTTGTATGCTCAGATTGTCTAAGTTCCTCTTGGGTGCCCACTTCGTTGTACTCACCGACAATTCGCCATTGTTGGTACTTAAGCAAGGTGTTCCCAAAAACCATCGTTTGCAGAGATGGTGTCTTCTTCTCCAAGATTTCGACTTCGAAATCCGCCATATCAGAGGCACTGATAACATTATAGCTGATATTTTATCGCGGCAGACGAATGCGCCAACAGAATAACATTTGGCACATTGACCATTCACCATACCAGAAATTGTGATATTTTATCCCGTGGCATAGAACAGTGTAACTTTACACCTGCTAAAGAACTTCCATTTAAAAGTAATAACATCCCAGTGAATAGGTTACATATAACACCCACGAACGTGAAACGGTGAGAACTATACGACCAACTATCAAAGCTCCAACACCAATCCGAGCGAGAGACATTAACTGTGAAATGATTTCATCTAGTGAACTGACATTGATCACGAAAACATGAAGAACACTTATACTCGACATTGAGAACATTCCATACTTGCTGTGGCTAATAGACTTTGCAAACAGCCGAAATAGAAATACGTCAACGACAACACTCAAGAGACAGCCATACTAACTATTAACATGCATGGCACGATACGCTAACAACAGGAGGACAATGCGCACATCATCGTTGGATTTAGTTACTTAGTTAGTTAATTAAGTTAGTAGGGAATATGTATTATATTATTATGTATATAAAATGTGTTAACCTGTAATTTGTACATTTTCTACTATATTATTACAGGTATTTCCATTCATAGGTTAAATAACCTGCCTATGCAATTTTCTCTATGTAAATTATAAACCATTTTTGAGTCATCGTACAAAAAGTACGTATTATCGTAAAGGGAAAATATCGCCTATTCCGTTTTTTCTAAGGGAAATAACACTTACCTCAACTTTAATTATATATTTTAACCAAATACTATTTGAATGAAAGATGTGTGAATAGCAGGGTGAAAGAATTAAATGAGAGAGCGATATACTGAGCGGACAAATTGTACGCAAAACGTATTTATTTTAATTTGTCTGCGTCTTTCATGTAAATTGTACTACTTGTCTAAATTGTTGATACATGTTTAGCAGTTAGTTTAGAACACTTACTTAGCAGTTAGGATACTACATCTAAGCACCACTGCTTGGAATGCCTGATCATGTATTGCACACATTGGAGTAATTCATGATTAAGGATATCCCAACTCGTGACGCTTGGAAATAAGCCACACATTCAGCACACATTTACACAAAACTCAAAACTGAACACTATCAATTAAAATGCAGTCACTTTATTAGAAGCAGCAACTTATTAATCAACACACTAACAAGCCAACAGGGACACATGTAGTCAGATGGGGTAAAATAACAACGTAACCACATATTTAGCATTATACAACATACGAGAGTAAAAGTGTATTGAAATGCACACACAGAACAAGATTTGAAGATGTACTTAATTAGCCAAGACTTTTGTCTTGTTAATCCTCTTGAAAACCGAGGTTAATTATCTTGGTATCAGTGGGATACTATGAGAAGGACGGGTTGTAGACACAACTAGTAAACGTCACGTAACTTCGGTCAGATAAGCATTGTTAAGGACACAGGAGAGAGAGAGAGAGATCTCTTCACCAAATCAGAGAAGTGGTGTATGAGAGAATACATGAGTGTTGATGCCAGTATGTAGGTTACCAAGTTACTGTCCACCAAACTACATACACCGACTTTATGTGATTCTGTGACAGAATTAGTGCAGAACTAATTACCCTATAACAACCCATCAAATCAGGGGAGAGGGGGGACTCCTGTCACAGCCTCACAGTATCCACATTATCCGGTAAACTAACATTAGTTAATAGATATTAGCCAAGGGCTACAACTCCCGCCCAAGGGAAAGAAGTAAGACCCTCGAAGGCCAGAGTATTCCAGAACCTTCTCGAAGGACTGGTCAGTGAGTCCACTGTCCCGTGGACACTGAGGTGGCCCGCCTATTGCGGGGTCCACGAGGAACTCGAACAGAGTTACCACCCGTGTCGGATTGCGACACGTGTGGATCGGCAGAGAGAGACGGGACATCGAAGAGGCAACAGGGCCTGCCTTAGAGGGACTCAATAGTATAGACCCATGTGTATTTGGGGTTCATAGACATATGCTAGATAGTTTGCTTAGAATGTTTGATGATGTTAAACTGTGTGATGATGTTAAACCTCTGTGATATGCAACTCAGTGCGGGCTTGTGAAACCCACTTCGCCAACGCACTGTCTATTGAAATACAATAAATGTTAGATATTATATTTAACGGAGTTATTGTTGCCTGTGTGAGCCCGAGCTCAGATACCTAGACATACAACACGTTGACAGTATAGTAGACACATCTTATCAATGAATGAAAATATAAAGTATGGTAGACACATCTTACAAACAAATAATGCATCGTCCCTGTTTTCCAGCTTGATTCTGTCAGTCATGTCAAAGCTTGTCAGTTTTCCTGCTTAATTTTGTGAGTCATGTCAAGCCACATCAGACTTTTGTCAGTTTTCCTGCTTGATTCTGTCAGTCAAGTCAGATCTCTTCAGTTTTCCTGGTTGATTCTGTGAGTCATGTCATGCCATGTCATGTGAGATATGGTCAGTTTTCCTGTTCGATTCCCTGAGTCATATCAGATATTGTTAGTTATCATGATCATAATGCTCATACTGTGAGTAATCTAATGTCAGTTTTACTGTTGATTTTGTGAGACGTGTCAGATCTCTTCAGTTCTCATGTTTGATTCTGGGAGTCATATCATGTCATGTCCGAATTTATTGATTCTTTTGCTTCATTATGTGTGTCCCGCCATGTCATATCAGATCATGTCAGTTCTCATACTTGATTCTGTAAGTGACGTCATCTCATGTCATCTCGTGACATTTCTCCTGCTGGATAAGTCACACATGATATCAGCTCCTGTCAGGTTTCCTGTTTGGATATGTAAGTTATATCAGGTCTTGTCAGTCCTACTGCTTGATTCTTTGAGCCATATTTTGTCAGATAATGTAAGCTTTCCTGCTTAATAATATGAGTCATATCATGTCACTTCAGATGTTTTCAATTTTTCTGCTTGGTTATGTGAGTCGTGTCATGAAACGAGAGATCTTGTCAGTTTACCTGCTTAATTCTCGTAGTAATATTATGTCAGTTTTCATTCTTGATTTCTGCGTCATGTCATTTTAGATCTTAACAATTGTCTAGCTTGGTTCTGTGATTAATATCTGATCTTGACAGTTTTCCAGCTTGATTCTGTGAGTCATGTCATACCATGCCATGTCAGATCTTGTCAGTTTTCTTTCGATTCTTTTAATCAAAAAGCGTTCCTTGGCCTCTTGATTTCTGAGATACCCTACTTTGTAATGAATTCCATGGTTACAAAATGTTCTATACTCCCGAGTTTCAACTTAATTTTACTGATCAGAAGATGGTGCTCTGCAATTACGTTTGCACCTCTAAAGACTTGTATTTCATGCAGAGATGATGTACGTTTCTTATTAATAAGATTTTATCAATTTGGTGATGCCCACGTATCTGTATGAATTCGTTTATAAGGGAAAACACACCCGCCTATGTCATAATGGTTCACTGTGTAATATTTGGTGAATATTTCTTCATTTTAATTCATTACTCAAATCCATGTTTCCCCATGACGTCTTCGAAACCAGTAATTTTCGATCCTATTTTGGCATAATGTCACCTATAATTATTATTAATTATTATTATAATTATAATTATGTATTTGAGATTGTCTGTTATGTTTTATGTTAAGTCCTCTAAAAGTACTGGAGAGTTTTGGTCAGAGACCAAAACTTTATGAAGGGAAAATCCCAACTGCACCTCCCCGCGGTAGAGGATGGAAACACACCACGGTGTGGCTAACACAGCTCTGGGGACCGAGTATCCACCGGAATAAGTGGACAACTCTGCAGCTGAGCAGAGCAGGGCACTCACTTGTCCTTACAGTCGGAAATGGCTGTCAAAGGCAGAGGTAAAAAGACCACCATGTGAATGTGGAAGGCAAGGGGAAACCACCACATTATCTTCCCAAGACTTCATGGCAAAACATATATCAAAGTTAGTGAAGGACGTTAATGGCTGTCTTAGGGCATCCTCGTCCGGTAGGGACAGTCATGAGCCACAGGTGACACCAGACCGTCATCCAGCTACTGATGGCAAAATCTTAACTAAAATAAATAAATTTAGAGTAGGAACATGGAATGTTAGGACATTAAATGAGCTAGGAAAGTTGACCAATGTTCTAAGAGAGATGGATAGCATGAAAATGAATATACTAGGCGTTAGTGAGATGAGATGGAAGGGATCGGGCAAAATTATAGCCGACAATCACACAATAATTTATTCTGGAGGGGATACACATGAAAAAGGTGTAGGAATAATATTAGATGAAAAAACAGCCAAGTCAATTAATGGATACTGGTGTATTTCAGATAGAGTTATTATGGTAAAAATCAAAGGCAAACCAATAGACATAAATATTATACAAGTATATGCACCAACAGCAAGCAGTAGTGATGAAGAAATACAACACTTTTACGACGAAATAGAAATGGCGATGGCTCAAACTGGATCACAAGAAATAAAAATAATACTTGGTGATTTTAATGCAAAAGTAGGAAAGGGAAAAATGGAGGATGTAGTGGGGAATTATGGTTTAGGTACAAGAAATGAAAGAGGGGAATAGCTAATAGAATGGGCAAATATCAATGAGATGATAATTGGAAACACATGGTTTAAACACCATAAAAGACGACTGTACACATGGATAAGCCCTGATAAGAAAATACGCAACCAAATTGACTACATACTAATTAATAAAAGATTTAGAAATGCTTTAATTAATGTAAAGACAATGCCTGGTGCTGACTGTAATAGTGATCATATACCACTATGTGGACAAATAAAAGTAAGATTAAAGAGAGGGAAAAAAATGGTTAAGAACATGAGACTTAATAAAGAGGTTCTGAAAAGAGATAAAGAAATGCAAGAACAATACAGAGTGACTGTGAAAAATAGGTACAATGCAATAACTAAAATACAGAGTATAGATGAACAATGGGAAATGTTAAGGGACTCCATTCATCAAACTAGCAAAGAAGTATTACCGGAGAGAGGCAAAATAGCTAAGAAAAAATGGATGAATGAAGATATCTTAAAACTGATGGACAAAAGAAAACAGAGTAAAAATGACAAACAAGAATACGCTAAGATAAATAAAGAAATAAAAGATAAATGTGGGAAGGCTAAAGAAAGTTGGTTAAACGAGCAATGCAAAAAAATTGAATTAAATTCCATTAAAGATACAAAAAATATGCACAGACAAATCAGTGAGCTTACAGGAAGAAAAATAAGAATAAATACAGGGTGTTTGAAATCAAAAACAGGAAAGATAACATTAGAGGAAGATGCTATAATGAAGAGGTGGAATGAGTATATAAGAGAATTATATGAAGGAGAAAGGGGAGAATTAACAGAAGATAGTAACTTAGAAGGTCCACCTATTCTGAAAGAAGAAGTCGCTGACGCTATGAAACGTATGAAGAAAGGAAAAACAGCTGGGCCAGATGAAATCACAATAGAAGAATTAGAAGTATTGGGAGAATTTGGAGTAGATATATTAACCAAAACGTTGAATGATATTTACAGCAGTGGATATTTACCCAGTGATATGCTGAAATCTTTATTTATAGCTATACCAAAAAGACCAGGAGCAATTGATTGTGAAGATTTTCGTACAATTAACCTTATAAACCATATCACTAAGCTTCTACTCAGAATCATAATGAGAAGAATCAAAAAGAAAATAAAAATGGAAATTAGTGAAGAACAGTATGGATTTGTGGAAGGAAAGGGCACAAACAATGCAATTTATACATTACGGACACTAATAGAAAGGTCAATAGAGAAACAGAGAGACATATATTTGTGCTTCATAGATTATACTAAGGCATTTGATAAAGTAAAACATGATGAACTGATTAAAATGTTGGAAGATATCAACATTGATGGAAAAGATTTAAGAATAATAAAGAATGTTTACTGGAACCAAGTAGCAGCAATTAAAATGGGAAATAAAGAGGGTAGTTACGAACAGATAAAGCTAGGAGTACGACAAGGGTGTGTCTTGTCACCAGATCTTTTCTCCCTGTATAGCGAAGTAATAATGAGAGAGATCAAAGAGATGCCAGGAATACTAGTTGGAGGTTATAATATAAATAATATACGCTATGCAGATGACACAGTATTGGTGGCGGATAATTCAACAGACCTACAACAATTATTAGACATTGTAGTAACAGAGAGTGCAAGGAAAGGACTCTCCTTGAATATCAAGAAAACAGTAACAATGGTAATATCAAAGAAAATGGTGACACCAAAATGTGACATAGAAATAGAAGGGAAAATCCTTAACCAAGTTGATAATTTTAGATACCTAGGGGCATTTATAACATCTGATGGAAGATGTACAACAGAGATTAGGAGTAGAATAGGGCAGGCAAAAGCCGCATTTCAGAAAATGAAGAGTATCTTATGCAATAAGTCTCTATCACTGAATGTAAGAAAGAGAGTGCTGAAATGCTATGTAGAACCAGTTTTGCTGTATGGCAGTGAATCTTGGAACGTAAATGAACAAATTAAGAAGAAATTAGAAGCAACAGAGATGTGGTTCCTGAGACGAATGTTGCGAATTCCTTGGACTGCCAGAGTAACTAACGACGACTGCCTGAAACAGGCTAATGAAACTAGAACATTATATACAACAATAAGACAGAGACAAACATCTTTCTTCGGTCACGTGATGAGAAGAGAGGCATTGGAGAACATCGTAACAACTGGAAAGATCGAGGGGAAGAGAGGCAGAGGTAGACCAAGAGAAGTGATGCTGGATGGACTGAGACGGTGGCATGGAGGAATATCAGCACCAGAGTTGATCCAGAAAACCAAAGACCGAGATCTATGGAGAGCCATGAACGCCTACGCCAGCCGGCACGGCACTTGATGATGATGATGATGTTATGTTTTGAACTTTCATGTAACATTCCTTCTTAACTGATTCCTCTTTTACATTTATTGGTACTTCACAGTGAATCACATTCAAGTTGATTTTCCTGTTTTATGGTTCAAAATGTCTAGAACTCGCTGTTTCTCACAATATTAATGCTTTCTTTGTCTATTGCGTGTGAGGAGGGGGTACTCCCAATGTATGACCTGAGAACAGCACTGTTTCACCTATTCTTAGATGATGTGTACCTGTTCCGTTCCACCTTGTTTCGCACAATCCTCAAATGCTAATCTTATAATATTTCTGTTTTTGCTGCCACCGCTGCTGTCTTTCCTAATGTATGCATAGTTGTAACACCCAATGTGTCAATCCTGAAGATTTTCCTAGGTGAAAGGAATTTAATCAGATCTCCGTATTGCGGATTTGAACGAAACTCGTCATATCTCTTCTAGAAGAGCTTTCCTTCCTCTTGATTGGCTAAGTAATTCTTTTTTTTTTTTTGTACGTGACTAGTTTATGGTTGGTTGGAGTTTGTGGCTGAATTATTCTACGTGATGGGATAGCCTGCCCTAAGCACAATCATTCGTTAGTCGCCTCTTGCGACATGCTTGATGGGGTGTAGTGTTGCTGGTCTTTGCTTTCCATGCGAGCCCCGATAACACACAGGCGGAAGCATTCTGTACATGAGAGTTGTTACTTTAGCCAACGTTATCCATGTCATCAAGGATTAAGCACCTGACAGTTATTACTTTAGCCAACACTGTCCATGCGTTCACCGTTTACGTTAGTCAGTCAGTCAGTCAGTCAGTCTCAGTCAATCATTCAGTCAGTCATTTAGTCAGTTAGTTAATTAGTTAGTTAGTTAGTTAGTTAGTTAGTTAGTTAGTTAGTTAGTTAGTTAGTTATTTAGTTAGTTAGTTAGTTAGTTAGTTAGTTATTTAGTTAGTTAGTTAGTTAGTTAGTTAGTTAGTTAGTTAGTTAGTTAGTTAGTTAGTTAGTCGACAGATCATCCTCATTACACTGTTTACATTTTTTTATCCGCATATCCTATTCAGGACATCGCTGTCAACACCAGCATTTTACCGCTGTTGATTTCTTGGCAAGATTACCCTCGGTAGTTTGTCATTGCTTTCTGAGCGACCGGATTACCTACCCCGTAAGTAACCAGCGCTGCGCGATCCGCTACCGAATCTCGCGCAGCTGCGTTACCCTACGTTGATATACGGGATTACGGAGGAAGTCGTTAACTCCTAAGCCAGGGAGACCTGCACAACTCTGTCCATGCTACTACCGGTTACGTATCAGACAGTTGTTACTTTAGCCAACTCTGTCCGTGCTACCACTGTTTACGTACCTGATAGTTATTACTTTAGCCAACTCTGTCCGTGCTACCACTGTTTACGTACCTGATAGTTATTACTTTAGCCAACTCTGTCCATGCTGCCACTGTTTACGTACCAGACAGTTAGTACTTTAGCCAAATCTGTCCATACTACCACTATTTACGTATCAGATAGTTATTACTTTAACCAACTCTGTCCATACTACCACTGTTTACGTACCTGCCAGTTATTACTTTAGCCAACTCTGTCCATACTACCACTGTTTACGTACCTGCCAGTTATTACTTTAGCCAACTCTGTCCATACTACCACTGTTTACGTACCTGTCAGTTATTACTTTAGCCAACTCTGTCCATACTACCACTGTTTACGTACCTGTCAGTTATTACTTTAGCCAACTCTGTCCATACTACCACTGTTTACGTACCTGCCAGTTATTACTTTAACTAACTCTGTCCATTACATTGGCACCTTTCCGTCTTGACAGACGATAGTTTGGTACATTGTGCTTCAAAAAGGCTTAATAACTGTCATATTGCAATAACTACGATCCATGGCGGTGGCGAGTGTGGCTGGTAAGGCCAATTCTTGCTGCAAATGTTTGCCAACAGTAGGTGCATGTGAAAACATGGTCATTCCACCATTTTGCACCATCTTACGTCTCTCACGCTCTGTGTGTGCTTTATCTGCAATCATTTTCTCCTTTGTCTTTATTCCATTTCTGATAGTTGCCCTCCATGCAACACGTTCAGCGGCGACGTGCTCCCATTGTGCATTATCAATGCCTGTATCAATCATGTCCCGCTTACACACATCTTTGTATCGTAGTAGATTCCGACCCTGAGATCTCCTACCCGTCTGTAATTCACCAAAAAAGATGTCCTTTGGTATTCTACCATCATCCATCCTCCTAACGTGTCCTATCCATCTAAGTCTACGAAGACTGAGCATGGAATACACCGTCACACAACCTGATCTTTCCAATACTTCAGTATTTGTGATTTTGTCTTGCCACTTAATACCAAGTATTCTTCGCAGACACCGCATATGAAAGCTGTTTAAACGTTTCTCTTGGCGTGAGTAAGTTGTCCAGGTTTCACTGCCATAAAGAAGAGTACTAAGGACACAGGCTTGGTAGACGAGGACTTTTGTTTTGGCAGTAAGCTTCCTGTTCTCCCAGACTCTTTTTGCTAACATGTTCATTGTTGTTGATGCCTTGCCAATCCTGATGTTTATTTCCTGATCGAGGGATAATTTGCTATTTACCTCTGATCCAAGATATTTAAAATGGTCTACTATCTCCAGTTCGGCGTCGTCAATAAAGATTGATGGTACACCATGTGCACCTTGTGACATAATCTGTGTCTTCTTTTTGTTAATTGTTAAACCAAATTCAGAACAAGCATTGGAGAATGCAGATAGTAGATGTTGTAATTCTTCCTCAGAGTGGGTCGTAATCGCAGCATCATCCGCAAAAAGCAACTCTCTGATTAGTACCCTGCTAATTTTGGTCTTGGCCTTCAATCTCTGAGCATTATAGAGGCCACCATCTGAGCGTGAGTGAGTGTATATACCGTCATCCTGATCACGAAAGGCATATTTCAGTAGAAGTGAAAAGTATATCCCAAAGAGGGTGGGGGCTAGTACACAACCTTGCTTAACTCCACTCTTGATTTCAAACTCTTCTGAAGTTTAGCCATCAAACTTGATTATACCCTTCATGCCTGTGTGGAACAATTCCACAATGGACAGAAGAGTTGGTGGACAGCCAATCTTCTTTAGTGCTTTGAACAGACCGTCACGACTGACCAAATTGAATGCCTTTGTGAGGTCGATGAAGGCAATAAACAGTGGCTGATTTTGTTCCCGGCATTTTTCTTGCATCTGTCGCAATGAGAATATCATATCAATGGTAGACCGGTTCTGACGGAAGCCGCACTGTGATTCTGGGTAGACTTGATCTCCCAGGACTTGAAGTCTGCGCAGGACAATTCTGGCAAATACTTTCCCAACAATACACAGAAGTGAGATACCCCTATAGTTGTTGCAGTCGCTCCGATCTCCCTTGTTCTTGTACAGCGTTATGATGTTTGAATCTTTAAAATCCTGTGGGACTTGTCCTTCTCGCCAGCATAGCTCTATTAGCTGGTGGATCTGTAGAGCGAGGGTGTCTTGCCCACTCCTGATCACCTCTATTGGAATCCCATCCTTATCTGGAGCCTTGCCAGATGTAAGCTCATTTATAGCACACTTAACTTCTGTTATAGTGGGAAGTGTGTCCAGGTGGTCCAGAGTTGGCAGGGCCTCTGTGGCGTTGAGGGCATCATCCGCCAACTTGGTCTCACTTGAGTAAAGCTCTAAATAGTGCTCGACCCATCTATCCATCTGCTGTTTCTTATCAGTGATGATTTCTCCAGTCAAGGTTTTCAGCGGTGCACTTCTTTTGATCATTGGACCACAGGCTTTCTTTATCCCTTCATACATGCTTCTGATGTTTCCCTTATCACTTGCGATTTGAATGGACTCACATAACTTGATCCAATAGTCATTCGCACACTGCCTGGCAGCCTTTTGTACATCCTTCCTCGCTTGCTTCAGCTCACTCAGAGTGTTACGCGTTGGTCTTTCCTTATTTCTTAAGAGAGCTATCTTCTTTTTATCAATCAAGGGCTGCAGTATCTGGCTGTTTGCCGCAAACCAGTCCTGCCTCTTATGATCCACAGTGCCGTAAACCCCTACCGCTGTTTTATAAATAGTTTCCTTAAGTTTACTCCATTTATCATTTACTATACAATTTTCTGATGTATCATTGAAAGCGTCCTCAAATTGCTGTTGAAATTCAAAGCACTTTCCAGGATCGTGAGTGTTAATAATATTAATCCTGGGGCTAGACTTGTGTTTAGCTGTGTAGATTCTCTTTGGTCTCAGTCTAACCCTTGCAACAACCAAAGAATGATCTGTATCACAGTCAGCACTGTGGTAACTTCGAGTTAATGATGTATGGTTCAGATGTTGTCTCCGTGTGATAATGAAGTCCAGCTGATGCCAATGGCCGGATCTTGGATGTTTCCATGTGACCTTATGCATCTCTTTTGTTTTAAAAAAGGAGTTTGTAATACATAGGTCATTTCTAGTGCAATGCTCCAGCAGCCTTTGCCCATTATCATTCATGTGACCGATGTTGTATTTTCCAAGGCACACTGGCCATGAACTCGAGTCCTTGCCCACACGAGCATTGAAATCACCGAGCATATAAATGTAGTCGGATTTTGGAACTGCCTTGATCGCAGAGTCTAGCTGCTCATAGAATGTATCTTTCACATCATCAGAGGAAGTGAGTGTCGGTGCATATGCAGTGAGAATGGTGGCAAATCCACAAGAGGTTGCCAAGCGCAGTGATAATAATCTTTCATTACCTCCAGCTGGGATATCAACCATTCCCAGTAGCGAATTCTTCACTGCAAAGCCCACACCGTGTTGCCTTTTTTCTGCCTGCCCTCTTCCCTTCCAAAAAAAGGTGTAATTGTTTTCCCTGAGTGACCCTTCCTCAGCGAGGCGAGACTCCTGCAGGCCAGCAATATCAATGTTAAGACGATTGAGTTCAGCATCGATCACAGCCGTTTTTCTCACATCGTCAATATTTGTCAAGTCAGTGGAAAATCCTGGACACATGGTTCTCACGTTCCTGGTTGCAAGCCGTAGCTTGAGGTTTCTATTATTCTCTTTATTAGTACCTTGTGCATTGGTTTTACAGCCTGCGATTCAGATTTTGTCCTAGCCCCAAGCACCCATTGAAGCAGGCAGGCTGTGGCGGATCAGCACCCAATTGGCCGGGGGCTGCCCAGCTTGAGGCGGGCGGTAGCTGATCAGTGACACCTGTAGGTGTCTCCCACCGTCAGAGGCAACGCGTGGCGCCCCATGTCTACGCCAACTGACAAGGACTTATAACCTGTAACAGTTGCCTCTTGCTTTGATTCCGAGACCGGTTAAGACCAGGTATGGAGTTATTGCCTTCCATAGCACAACGCCTGGGCTAAAATAAAGAAACCATGTGTTGCTCATGCAGCATGATCCCTCTCTCGGCCTGCCTAGTTCACTCCAGAGGAAAGTTAACACCTATACATCTGGAACAAGACAAGCTGCAGAAGCTGCCGGATCAGCAAAGCAATGCTCTAACTGTCCGCCTGTCGGAGCTTCGATCCTAAACCAGCTGCCAACCAAGGCTTAGGGCCTGGTCTGCCCTGCCATGACTTATTTTGTCTTTGGGTTGCATTTCCTCGCACCAGGATAAGGCTAGTACCCTCCCAATTGCGCTCTTCCGCCCGAAGCCGTTGGGACAATGTGGGGTGTCGGGTTTGGTAAGTGCCTCCCAACATTCGGCGCTGACAGAAAGCAGGTAGTACCGTCTACTGTCATACGGTAGCTCAGTCATATCTGACTAAGACCTGACTAAACTCTGTCCATACTACCACTGTTTACGTACCTGCCAGTTATTACTTTAGCCAACTCTGTCCATACTACCACTGTTTACGTACCTGCCAGTTATTACTTTAGCCAACTCTGTCCATACTACCACTGTTTACGTACCTGTCAGTTATTACTTTAGCCAACTCTGTCCATACTACCACTGTTTACGTACCTGCCAGTTATTACTTTAACTAACTCTGTCCATACTACCACTGTTTACGTACCTGCCAGTTATTACTTTAACTAACTCTGTCCATACTACCACTGTTTACGTACCTGTCAGTTATTACTTTAGCCAACTCTGTCTATGCTATCACTGTTTACATACCAGACAGTTATTACTTTAGCCAACTTAGAGGTTGCTAACATTTCTTCCCTTTAGTGTTTACCGTCAAGTCAACTTATCACTTTAAATTTATAGCTGAAAGAGTTAAACACCAACATGACAATGGAGAAGACAGTCTGAATGCAATAATAACAGTAAGAGTGGAAAATCAAAACTTACTATAACTACCCATAGGATTATCAGACCTATAAGTATAAGGACTACAATCGGCACAGTAAGTATCCAGATTTCCATTCTGTTAGTGTTCTGTGGAAAAGTGAAGATGTGAAACAAAGTGTTATCTCTAACTTTGGTTGCCTGTAACACACCAGCTCAAGACACAAAGGAACCTTGCCAGAGTTATCATAAGGAATCACAAATACATTTTAAAAACGAGTACAGGACCTTTTTACCCGCCCAGGGGGACGCAGAGGTGTTTCCAAGGCACCGGGGCCAGGTTCTATACTGGCCAAGACCTACTAACATGTCCTAGTCGTGCGTCCTGGGCAACAGGTCCATTCGGGGTCCTGGCTAACGTGGTAGGATCGCTGATTCTTCCGAAGTCGGAGAGTATTTGCCTGCACGGCGAGGAACCACCAGTCTGCACACCGATAAGCCAGACATGGGACAACGGATACTCACGCAAACCTCAGGTCCTGTATGACATCACACTGAAGTTGGACAACAGGGTGTCTTCATCCGACATACAGGACTTCACTCTGGAGTTCACAGCCAGCGAACACAAGCAAGCAAGCAACCCACCCAGGGAAGAATTAAATATATAGAGATATCCTCATTTTCTGTTAACCAATCGGCTTTTGCTGGTTGGTGTGGTCACTATTAAACTGGCGCCCTTAAATCTCCAGGAAATGTCCTAATACCCTTGTCAGACCAGGGCAATTGGGAGCCTACATCAATGAAAATAGAATCCCAGCTTTTTTGGGGAGTAAGTTACAAGTACCTCAGAAATTGGAGTGGGTTCGCCTGATGGCGAGGGGCAATAGTAATGGAAAAAGCTGATCCACACGTAAAGATTAGTTCAGTGCATAGATTATTGTTGAATTCAAAGCAAATGAACAACTACAAAATCCCAGCTTGAATGGTGATCACTGATGAGGTAGGCCTGTGTATTAGTGTTAGAGTTGGATAAAACTGCAACATATTGATGGTCAACACTGCAACATATTGATGGTATAAACTGATCAGGTAGGACAGTGTGTTAGCGTAAGAGTGTGATACAACTGCAACATATCGATGGTCAACACTGCAACATATCGATGGTCAACACTGCAACATATCGATGGTCAACACTGCAACATATCGATGGTCAACACTGCAATATATTGATGGTCACCACTGCAACATATTGATGGTAAAATTGATTAGGTAGGACTGTGTTAGCGCAAGTGTGTGATACAACTGCAACATATTGATGGTGAACACTACAACATATTGATGTTGAATACTGCAACATATTGATGGTGAATACTGCAACATATTGATGGTGAACACTGCAACATATTGATGGTAAAAACTGATCCGGTAGGACTGTGTTAGCGTAAGATTATGATACATCTGCAACATATTGTTGGTCAACACTGCAACATATTGTTGGTCAACACTGCAACATATTGATGTTAAACACTGCAACATATTGTTAGTTAGTTAGTCTTTCCTCTTGAGCCTAAGGTGGGGCATAGGGCAGAAGTTATGGCTCTCCATGTCTCGCGGTTCGCTGCTACCTGTTTTAGATCTTAGATGTTTACTTGACCGTTGAATGAGCCTTCTCTGATGATGGTTCTACGCAGGGTCTCTCTTGGTCTTCCCCGTTTTCTTTTCCCTACCGGTGACCATATGAGGGCTTGGTAGGGGAGTCTTATCTTGTCCATTCTGAGTACATGGCTGATGTTGTTTCAACGGCGTTTTCTTATAAAATTGGATACAATATCTTGCTTAATCTCTTGTCTTATTTGCGTATTGGTTCTGAAATCTGTCCAGTGAAGGTTTAGAATTCTTCTAAGACATTTGTTCTCAAAATTGTCTAATTTTTTACCTACAGCTACCGTTGATTTCCAACTCTCATATCCACATGCATATTGTTACGGCTGGTCAAAATACTGGGGGAAAACAGCAGAGTGACGATTGGTCTATGACAATATAGGTCCAGCACCCAGTGTGCCCAGTGTGCTATAAAGGGGTCTTTGGTCTTCTTTATTGTTTCATCAGCGCTGATGGAATCTGTCCAGAGAAGTCAATGTGACGTACAATGTATGCCCAAGTCGGCTATTACCATCTGTGAAATAAAATGGTTTTGTACATAAGTGCGATGCATTCTCCTCGAAACCGTGCGTGGAAGTGCACTTGTTCTCCGGAGAGGCGACGTCGACATTTGGAAGCGAGAAGTTCAAACCCCAGTGTGATGTCTATGTATTTCAATTTTATATTGTCCAGTGTGTCAATTAATTTCAATTTTCCCACTCCACTTATACCAATACCAATCAATACCACTTCATGTATTTCTCATGTTGTTATTTGTCATACTATTTCAATGACCTCAAGGATTTCCCAATAATTAATATTTGCATCGAAAGGGGAAATAAAAACGGAACAAACGAATTTTATGATTATAGAACGGTTTTTAAAAAGCAATAAATGAATAAACAAACAAAGCTTCATGTGTCATTCATCACTTGGCACCTGGCCCCTTTGACAGATGATAGTTTGTAATATGAAGTTATACCTCTCCATAACACAAAGCCTGGGCTGAATTTTGAGACTATACGTTGCCCATGAAGCATGATCCCTCTCTCTCTCTCTCTCTCTCTCTCTCTCTCTCTCTCTCTCTCTCTCTCTCTCTCTCTCTCTCTCTCTCTCTATCTCTCTCTCTCTCGGCCAGAGGAAAGGTAACATCAATACATCTGGAACAAGACAAGCTGCAGAAGCTGCCGGATAGCAAAGCAGTACTCTAAATGTCCGCTAGTCGGAGCATCCATCCTAGATCAGTTGCCGACCAAAGCCTAGGGCCTGGTCTGCCCCACCATAAGATTTAGTCTTTAGGTTGCATTTCCTCTCACTAGAGTAGCTTGTGCACCCTCCCAATTGCACTCCTCCGCCCAAAGCCGATGATACGATGTGGGGTGTTGGATTTAAAGAGCTCAGCCCAACATTCGGCGCTAACAGAAAGCAGGTACTACCGTGTACTTGTATACGGTAGTTCAGTCATATCTGACGAAGAACTGACTCTATGAGAGTGAATGTGTGCATGCTTATTACATACTTCTTACTTCCCTTCTTGCCGGTCTCTCTGGCTGTGGGGTTACAACACTTTCTCTCTGTAATCCCGTTTATCACGCAGAGTCTCGCAGCGGAGCGAGAACTGAGGTGGTTCGACCCCCGCTCGTGACTTGCGGATACTGAGCCGGCCGCTCAGAAAGCAATGGCAAACTACTGAGCGTAATCTTGCCAAGAGATCAACAGACAGCTGAAAGATGCTGCTGTTGACAGCTAAGTCCTGTAAAAGGATACGCAAAACAAACTTCCCTTCTTCCTACGTAGAGAGCAACTGTGTTATACATTTAGCTCCGTACTTTTCAAGTGTGTAGTTACCTAGTAAATGTCAACAAACAAGCTATTAGAACAATTAGATAGTATAATCTGTAATGTGTTGATAAGTTACCATGTCGCGTCTATGATTTGTTATTTTACAACTGGTTTAGATTATTCGATATGCGATTAACACTTTAAAAAGTTCTATAAGTTAGTTAGTACAATATTATTATTAAAATTAAACATAATTTTACAAATTGGTAATTTATTAGTAATTAGTATGTAATTTTATGGGCATATAAATATATTAGTTAATAGTTATTATAATTTATTTGCTCTGTATTAATAATTTGAATACGGTATTGTAATTAACTCTTTTTTTTTTTTGGGGGGGGGGGGGGTTATAAAATTAATAAATTAACATAATTAGATTACAGATGATCGAATTATAAAATCACAATGATTATTTGGAATGTAAATAGGGACTCAGAGATGGAATTTACGAAACTTGATTGAGTAAACTGATAGATTAACTAACATTGATTATAATGAAACTAACAATTACGGTGTGATCTGATCAGTGGAAAACTAACATACATTGAGTTAATATCTAACAAGTAAGAGAGTTTCATTTTATGTCGGTGAATTCCTAATGTTGCCGTATCGGTGTTGTGCAAATTTTAAAAACGTCTATGCTTCTGTACAGCAGTGACATTGCAATTATGGGAAACATTGGCTCGAGTTGAATTCTTGCTTGATTAATTTTTCTTTAACATCTTGGGAATTGTCTTGCTAGTATATGGTGTGGGTAATCACTATATGGCGACAGGCGCGCTTTACAGAGTGATTTGACACAATTGGTTGGTAACAGCATGTGAGGTCAGGTTGCATGTTCAGCTAACCGCTGTTATGTTTCTGGGTAATGATACATGACAGTGTCTGAGTGTTCTCGGGGTATGGTGTCCGCCTCGAGTGCTGGAAGTCCCGGGTTCAAGCCCCGGTGAGGGCCGGGATTTATTTAAAAAATCCACCTGGACTTCCAGTAATAAAATGTCCCTTGGTCTCTGGGTAGTGAGATCGGACGCCCGTGTGTATTGTTGTCTCTGGGTAGTGAGATCGGACGCCCGTGTGTATTGTTGCGCACGTAAAAAATCCCTTGGCAGTTGAAAATCGAAAAAGAGTAGCTTAACGGCGCTGCCCGGGCAAAATTTCGAGTTAAAAATCTACCCAAAGTATTTCAGGATCCGCGCCGATGCAACGGAGTTTATGCATTGAGCTGAGTTTCTCCAGACTCAAGTTTGAGTTAGGAGGAAAACGTAGCACTTATCGGTTAAACCGTGTGCCGTGATGTTGATCCAACGACTAAACTAAACGAACAAAACTATTGTATGATTGTTGTGAAACATGATTTCAGAAGTCTTAGTTCATAATTGGTAACAGCATGTGAGGTCAGGTTGCATTTTCAGCTAACCACTGATATGTTTCTGGGTAATGATACATAACACGGCATGGTTGTTGTGAAGCATGATTTCAAAGGTATTAGTTCATATTTTTCCATTGAATAATTATTTGAACCTAGATTGTGCATGCAACATTCCAGTTTAATTGACATCACAATTACTTTCACGTTATAAAGTTAAATGGAAAATTTAGGAGCTGAACATGTTAATTATTATCATAATATTGCCATTGTACTATCAAGTATAATTTCAGCTACATGTAGAAAGAGTACGCAAAGAAATACGCTGAATATAGGGGTACAATATGGTTTAGTGGAAGTATGGTGAATTCCCTAAGCCGAGGGACCATTAGACTATACGGTACGAAGATTGATGCAACATCTCTGATCTATTGGATATGTGCACTATGAACTAACTTCTGCTTTCTAAAGAGAAACAAATAGTGTTAGAATTATCCCTTGAACAGAAAAGATTACTTACAGGAAAAGATACGAAAGAAAATGAATTAGCGGCTCAAGAGAAACAAAGAGCATTAGAATTATCCCTTGGGGAGAAAAGATTACTTGCAGAGAATACGGTTAGACTATTAGTAAGTTTAGGAAAACTCTCATTTTGGACTAATGCGCTAATGTAGTGTATATGGTGCATGCTTGTGACAGTCAGAGAGGTAATGATGATGCTACAGGTACTAAGTCATAAGTACAAATAGATGAATTGTTTGAACATAGTCTTAGATTAGAGATCGACGATTCATCCATGGATAGAAATGGATACTAAGATGGAACTTTTGACTGTCGATGCTATAAGTGCCGAATGGCTGATAGTGTTAACGAGGAATTTGTCATAGTGACATGCTCAGCTATAGGATTCAATGTATAGTACTTGATCACTTAATGGTTTTTTCATATAGTACACATAGTAATTAATGTTTGCATTTTATGTGTGCATGATTTGATTGTGTATTTAAACAATAACATATTCAAAGTTATGATTACTAATATAACTGATTGATTGATGTATTTATTGATAAATTGGAGATACATAATTATACTAATAGAAATGATAAAGATCAATAAAGAGATCGTAATTGTTGATTATTGCCATTATAGTGCATGTATTGATTATGTCTGAATGCATTAACAGAATTAATTTGATAACATTTTGATTTATAAATTTAAAAGGAATGGAGTTCCTAAGATGTATAATATTATATTGTTGATTGATTATTTCATTATTTATATTGTAATTCATTATATATAATGAATTACAATATAAATAGTATTGGATACATAATAATTATAAAATATAAAAATTACTAGAACAACATAATTTTGGTACTGAGGAATTATGAAAGCAGCCTCTTTATTGGGTATAATTGTTTTGCTCAAGTCGGACAGAAGCGATGCTGGCTATGGATTTGTCTTAAACTTTACTCACTGCAACTATATTCATTTATTTTGAGCTAGGTCAATGACGCCTACGTTGAATAGGAACAACAACGCATACCAGGCTATCTACCATGTAAACGCTGGCTCGCAGTATCATACATCGAGTTTGATCAGACATGGGAGGTGGAGACGTTCTGCTATGGTTGACTAGGAAAATCCTTGCTGGCTTGAAACGAGTGATTTTGGCAGTTGAATTTGAATGATGGCAGATGAAGTTGAGCGCCGGTCAATTCATGATAGCCACCATCGACGCTACCAACCGACAACGTGCTATATTGTTTGAAAACATTATAGCATATATTTGGAAGTAACTTGTGTTCTACAAGCTTTCAAACTGAGAAGCAGACTATGTAGATTACTGATATGTTTCATATTGATACCAAATTAAATTTACTTGTTAGATTTTTGATATAATGGCTATATAGCATATTACTAATTAGATTGAATAAAGTAAATGTTAACATGTATTGGATATGAATGTTAGGATTATACACATGAATTTATTACTTGAAACAACATATTCATATATTCTTGTGTTCCCCCCCCCCCCCAGATTTTCAAGTGATAGTGCAAGTTATAGTATCAGATTGCCGACAAGTGAAGATTAATTTAGATATTCGAATTTTTATTTCATTATTTAGATAGAATTAAATAAATTTGCATTAGTTGTATTAGAATAGCTGAATACCATATATGAGTTATCTGAAATAAAATAGAAAAACATTTATTCCCAATTCTTTTTTCTGGCTCGCCGGTGTATGCCATAACCTGAATTAGACTGGGACATAGGTTATGGCAGTGTTCAGAACAAAAGTCCAGTTGGACTCATGTATCGTGAAAAGTGACTCGCTTGTGAGCACTTTTCACACATCATGAAAACTCTGGAACTCGCTTCGCGGCAAGCATGAAGCGGATCATTGAAAGTCACTCTGCGTTGGACTGTCGGTCGGTCAGGAGCGGTCCAGGTCACGTTTCGAGGGTAACAATGGCCTTAGATAGTGCCGCTGAATACTTTAGAGTTGTGAAGATAGAGATGTTTATACATGTGTTAGAAAAGTATCTTATAATTGTGCATCTGCTAATCTGTAATTGCGTCAGTATAATAGAAACGAAACTGATTTAGCATTATGTCAAGTTTGTACATTTTATACGGTGATCCTTCGTGTGACAGAGGAGAGAGCGAATGTTGAATATTAATCAATAACCTGTTGAGGCTGTCAGAGATTCCAAGGTAAAGTCTATGATACAAACAAGGACGTGAGGACGCATGTCCAACTACAAAGATGAAGGAGCCGAGAAATAAACACGGCGACGACCCATAATGAAAGGAAACACCTAGAATCAACAGGATGCAGCAACAATGGCGATTCAAAGAATAATCTTCAAACTTCCACCATATAGAAAACCAATAAGTCGCGCTGTAGCAAGTTGGTTGGTTGGTTGGGACTTTCTCGTTCTTGACTTGAGGACGTAAGTAACAAGTGCCTCTCAAGTCGGTGAGGGTTCGCCTAATGGCGAGAAAGACTGGTAAAAGTGCATTAGAATTAGCAGCACATATAACTTCCTAGAGGCATGTGAAAAACTGGGCATTTCAAAAACAGATCTTCTCCAGACCGTAGATTTGTATGACAACATCAACATGGTACAAGTTGTCAACTCATATGTGCACTGATACGGAAGGTACAGTCTTTAGAGTGAAATTCAATCAATTCAATTCAATTCAATTCAATTCAATTCAATTCAATTCAATTCAATATTTGAAACAAAGATGTCTCCAAACCCAAGTTCAGAAACCAGTAGGGTTGTGCAATACCAGTAGTGGAACCTCACATCTGGAGACATGTACATTAAGATATAAAAAGATCATGATTAGGCACAGCACAGACTGATTTGCTGGGATATAGGCTTTTAGTCAGTTGCATGTCCTTCACAGGACGTCACAATCAACCTCAGCATTTTTGGCTGTTTGTCAGTAACTAGGCAATTTTTTCTATTTTTTTTAAATTATTTTTATTATTTTTATTTTTATTATATTTTTTTAGGCAATGCTATGTAGAACCAGTTTTGCTGTATGGCAGTGAATCTTGGAATGTCATCATCATCATCAAGTGACGTGCCGGCTGGCGTAGGCGTTCATGGCTCTCCATAGCTCTCGGTCTTTGGTTCTCTGGATCAACTCTGCTGCTGATATTCTTCCATGCCACCGTCTCAATCCATCCAGCATCACTTCTCTTGGTCTACCTCTGCCTCTCTTCCCCTCGATCTTTCCAGTTGTTACGATGTTCTCCAATGCCTCTCTTCTCATCACATGACCGAGGAAAGCTGTTTGTCTCTGTCTTATTGTTGTATATAATGTTCTAGTTTCATTAGCCTGTTTCAGGCAGTCGTCGTTAGTTACTCTGGCAGTCCAAGGAATTCGCAACATTCGTCTCAGGAACCACATCTCTGTTGCTTCTAATTTCTTCTTAATGTGTTCATTTACATTCCAAGATTCACTGCCATACAGCAAAACTGGTTCTACATAGCATTTCAGCACTCTCTTTCTTACATTCAGTGACAGTGACTTATTGCATAAGATACTCTTCATTTTATGAAATGTGGCTTTTGCCTGCCCTATTCTGCTCCTAATCTCTGTTGTACATCTTCCATCTGATGTTATAAATGCCCCTAGGTATCTAAAATTATCAACTTGGTTAAGGATTTTCCCTTCTATTTCTATGTCACATTTTGGTGTCACCATTTTCTTTGATATTACCATTGTTACTGTTTTCTTGATATTCAAGTTGAGTCCTTTCCTTGCACTCTCTGTTACTACAACGTCTAATAATTGTTGTAGGTCTGTTGAATTATCCGCCACCAATACTGTGTCATCTGCATAGCGTATATTATTTATATTATAACCTCCAACTAGTATTCCTGGCATCTCTTTGATCTCTCTCATTATTACTTCGCTATACAGGGAGAAAAGATCTGGTGACAAGACACACCCTTGTCGTACTCCTAGCTTTATCTGTTCGTAACTACCCTCTTTATTTCCCATTTTAATTGCTGCTACTTGGTTCCAGTAAATATTCTTTATTATTCTTAAATCTTTTCCATCAGTGTTGATATCTTCCAACATTTTAATCAGTTCATCATGTTTTACTTTATCAAATGCCTTAGTATAATCTATGAAGCACAAATATATGTCCCTCTGTTTCTCTATTGACCTTTCTATTAGTGTCCGCAATGTATAAATTGCATTGTTTGTGCCCTTTCCTTCCACAAATCCATACTGTTCTTCACTAATTTCCATTTTTATTTTCTTTTTGGTTCTTCTCATTATGATTCTGAGTAGAAGCTTAGTGATATGGTTTATAAGGTTAATTGTACGAAAATCTTCACAATCAATTGCTCCTGGTCTTTTTGGTATAGCTATAAATACAGATTTCAGCATATCACTGGGTAAATATCCACTGCTGTAAATATCATTCAACATTTTGGTTAATATATCTACTCCAAATTCTCCCAATACTTCTAATTCTTCTATTGTGATTTCATCTGGCCCAGCTGTTTTTCCTTTCTTCATACGTTTCATAGCGTCAGCGACTTCTTCTTTCAGAATAGGTGGACCTTCTAAGTTACTATCTTCTGTTAATTCTCCCCTTTCTCCTTCATATAATTCTCTTATATACTCATTCCACCTCTTCATTATAGCATCTTCCTCTAATATTATCTTTCCTGTTTTTGATTTCAAACACCCTGTATTTATTCTTATTTTTTTTCCTGTAAGCTCACTGATTTGTCTGTGCATATTTTTTGTATCTTTAATGGAATTTAATTCAATTTTTTTGCATTGCTCGTTTAACCAACTTTCTTTAGCCTTCCCACATTTATCTTTTATTTCTTTATTTATCTTAGCGTATTCTTGTTTGTCATTTTTATACTGTTTTCTTTTGTCCATCAGGTTTAAGATATCTTCATTCATCCATTTTTTCTTAGCTAGTTTGCCTCTCTCTGGTAATACTTCTTTGCTAGTTTGATGAATGGAGTCCCTTAACATTTCCCATTGTTCATCTATACTCTGTATTTTAGTTATTGCATTGTACCTATTTTTCACAGTCACTCTGTATTGTTCTTGCATTTCGTTATCTATTTTTATAACCTCTTTATTAAGTCTCATGTTCTTAACCATTTTTTTCCCTCTTTTTAATCTTACTTTTATTTGTCCACATAGTGGTACATGATCACTATTACAGTCAGCACCAGGCATTGTCTTTACATTAATTAAAGCATTTCTAAATCTTTTATTAATTAGTATGTAGTCAATTTGGTTGCGTATTTTCTTATCAGGGCTTATCCATGTGTACAGTCGTCTTTTATGGTGTTTAAACCATGTGTTTCCAATTATCATATCATTGATATTTGCCCATTCTATTAGCTTTTCCCCTCTTTCATTTCTTGTACCTAAACCATAATTCCCCACTACATCCTCCATTTTTCCCTTTCCTACTTTTGCATTAAAATCACCAAGTATTATTTTTATTTCTTGTGATCCAATTTGAGCCATCGCCATTTCTATTTCGTCGTAAAAGTGGTGTATTTCTTCATCACTACTGCTTGATGTTGGTGCATATACTTGTATAATATTTATGTCTATTGGTTTGCCTTTGATTTTTACCATAAGAACTCTATCTGAAATACACCAGTATCCATTAATTGACTTGGCTGTTTTTTCATCTAATATTATTCCTACCCCTTTCTCATGTGTCTCCCCTCCAGAATAAATTATTGTGTGATTGTCAGCTATAATTTTGCCCGATCCCTTCCATCTCATCTCACTAACGCCTAGTATATTCATTTTCATGCTATCCATCTCTCTTAGAACATTGGTCAACTTTCCTAGCTCATTTAATGTCCTAACACTCCATGTTCCTACTCTAAATTTATTTATTTTAGTTAAGATTTTGCCATCAGTAGCTGGATGACGGTCTGGTGTCACCTGTGGCTCATGACTGTCCCTACCGGACGAGGATGCCCTAAGACAGCCATTAACGTCCTTCACTAACTTTGATTTATGTTTTGCCATGAAGTCTTGGGAAGATAATGTGGTGGTTTCCCCTTGCCTTCTACATTCACAGGGTGGTCTTTTTACCTCTGCTTTTGACAGCCATTTCCGACTGCAAGGACAAGTGAGTGCCCTGCTCTGCTCAGCTGCAGAGTTGTCCACTTATTCCGGTGGATACTCGGTCCCCAGAGCTGTGTTAGCCACACCGTAGTGTGTTTCCATCCTCTACCGCGTGGAGGTGCAGTTGGGATTTTCCCTTCATAAAGTTATGGTCTCTGACCAAAACTCTCCAGTACTTTTAGAGGACTCTTGGAATGTAAATGAACAAATTAAGAAGAAATTAGAAGCAACAGAGATGTGGTTCCTGAGACGAATGTTGCGAATTCCTTGGACTGCCAGAGTAACTAACGACGACTGCCTGAAACAGGCTAATGAAACTAGAACACTATATACAACAATAAGAAAGAGACAAACAGCTTTATTTGGTCATGTAATGAGAAGAGAGGCATTGGAGAACATCGTGACAACTGGAAAGATCGGGGGGAAGAGAGGCAGAGGCAGACCAAGAGAAATGATACTGGATGGATTGAGACGGTGGCACGGAGGAATATCAGCAGCAGAGTTGATCCAGAAAACCAAAGACCGAGATCTGTGGAGAGCCATGAACGCCTACGCCAGCTGGCTGGGCACTTGATGATGATGATGAGGCAATTTTCGCGTTCAGTAGTTTTCGATTGCTTTCTGATCGGCCGATGCACATACCATCGATATCAGCGAAGGCGGTCCGATTCTCAGGTGATATCGAACCCTGGACTTCATGTGTCGGAGACTTATGAAACGCGTGCACTGCCCCTGTGCCACAGCGCCGGCATGAATTAGGCTTAGAAAGTTAATCATTCTTCCACAGATTGTAGGCATTTAAGTGTCACTAAACTCCAACTCAATCAATCAAAAAATCAGGTGCCTTCTCCAGAATGAAGGTTGGCTGCAATGAATCTCCAACACTGTCTGTCTCTCGCCTTCATTGTACATTCTGTCAGACTGATGTTAGTCCATCTCTTGGTGATATATTCCCACTTGTATCGTTGTTTACCTCTTGCTCGCTTGCCTTCAACCTTGCTCTCCAGTATGGTTTTTAATAAGATTGTTATGTCTTTTAACCCGGCCGAAATATTTCGATTGCCTCTTTTTTTATTATTTATTCCAGCAACTCTCTTTTAATTTCCCGTTTTTCTAGAAACTCTGTATTTGATTGTTTCTGTTTCCATGAAATACGACATATTCTTCTGTATATCCACATCTCCAGGGCATCTATTCGACTTTCTAGTTGCTTTTTCAATGTCCAGGCTTCCGCGCCATACAATAGTGTTGAACCAACACAGAACTGGCACTATTAGCCACCGGACGCTGATGCATATGCTGGGGGGAGGATCTGAGCACCTATGGACATGTCCGGAGTGCAACGAAGATACCCCAACTGATAACTAACTAACTAACTAACTAACAATAGTGTTGAATATATGTAAGATTTGATAATTCTCATTTTTAATGCGTTGTTAATTTCTCTAGATGTTAATACCGATTTCATGCTGTTGAAAGCATTATTGGCTATTCCTGTTCTCTTTTTGATTTATATTTCACTTCTGCTACCATCTGTTACTACATGTCCAAGATGGATGAAACTTGTTATTTGTTCTAGTATCTTCCCGTTTTATGTGATGTTCTTTGCTGACCTTCCCTTTCCATTGCTAATTATCATAATTTTCGTTTTTAGGACGTTAATATCTAAGGTTGTCTTGTCCCCTCTCTTGTCCATTAACTATACAGACACCATATGTTTTCTGCATAATCCTGCATAATTACCTGCATAATTCTGTGGGTTGTTTTTCCAACTAACTGCCCGTATGCAAAAGCCCAACTCTTCACATTTAAACAACAGTTTCTACAATGGGTTTACTTCATCACCCCCACCCCCACCCCCATCCCCACCCCACATACACCCACATACACATACAATGAAACTATCAACCGCAACACATATACTACACGTGCACACACGGATGCCTTGCACACACCTGTAGAAACAATTGCCTTCTACCCGTGAACACACCGTATGCATGATTGCAAGTGAGTATTGATTCTGGCTTTTCACGCTCTAAATCAGCCATTGCCTTTGACATTACAGAATCATGGTCAAATGTTGCACCTGTCTTGGACTCCTCTACACCAACCAAATCTCGTTAATTTAACAACGACGTTGCATGTCCTTTGCAAGACGTTGCAATCAAACCCAGGTTTATTTTCTAGGCAATTTTACGTTCATTAATTTTCCATTGCTATTTGAACTAGAAGTCAACGTTTTAGTCAAACTGATCAGTGTAGGGAATTAACTCATTACTCCGACCTCAGCGGCACAGACAGTTTTCAGTTCGAGAGCCCTTAACCTTTCGGCCACGCTGACCTATCATGTTACTTTATTACATCATAATTTCACAAAATCGTGCTCTTCTGAACAAAACATATAGTCATGTTGTCACGTAGGAAGTCACTGATCAGCTTATAGTGATTAGTTACATATATATATTGAATGAAATATCTCGTATAAATATGGAATTATCTTGCCTTACCTCTGTGTCACACCTGGAACGGCCGACTAATATGTTGTACCTCCTGATCCTGTTTTTAAAAGAGTTTAATGCGGCAAACTGAGGACATACATCAGCAGCTACGAAACATTATGGCTGCGGTTATAATCTTTGTGACACGTTACAGAGCGATCAGTTTCGTATTTAACTCTTTGTAAACTGCCTCCTTCTCTTTCTTCTTATTCTTACGTTCGTTCTTGCATGTTTACACCGTAGACGAGCAGTCAACCGTTTTCTGGCGTTTCTCCCTGCAGCAATCCCTGCAGCTTTGAACGTAAACTGCCTACGAAAGTACGTACATTTTTTTTTTTTGGGTGCACGTTTGTAAGTCCCATCTCGATAGGAACGTCACTCACGCCCACCGGCTTGTAGGCGACAGCACTTGCAGCTACGTCACCGAGGTTCCCTTTTCGTTACCGTCGTAATAATTAAGTGTCATATGCGCATTGGTGGTTGACTGTAATGAGACTCCATTACGCTCTGGCCTCGTTTTCGCGGTGCTCTCATACACAAGCTTATTGCCGCCCACCATTGGCTGATTAATGAAACAAAGCCGCCGGAGATCACGCCGCCCGCTGCCTCAAAAAAAAAAAAAAATGTTTGCATATCTTTTACAGGACATTGCTGTCAACATCAGCATCTTTCAGCTGATTGATTTCTTGGCAAGATTACGCTCAGTAGTTTGCCATTGCTTTCTTAGCGGCCGACTCACATACCCCGTAAGTTACCGACACAATTCGAACAACTGCTGATTCTCACCGTTGTCACGGTACTTACGAGAGTATACGAGTTTACGGAGAAAAGTCGCTAACCTCTAGGCCAGGAAGCCGGCGCCCGCTGCCTCAAGAGAGGCTAAATGAGTCGAATGGAGTCCAGAAGAGACATCACGGCACTCGGGACATTCCCATACTCTCTCCGTCTCCAACTTCAACAAGACAATTCTGTACGTACTAGCCGCAGTCTGATTATGTTTTCCCGTCTAATTTTCCACAGAGTATTGAGCGTTGACCAGATCCTCTGGTAGTGAACATACAAAAGTTAGTAGATTTAGTCGAGTTGATTCACCCACCTCTGTTACTGGCACAGCTGGAATAACTGTTAAGCAAAATAAGCAAATATATACGGCATCAGTGAGAAAGGGGAACAACAGAAATATCATATTGCCATATTTGCCATGATTATGTATTAGTTGGGCAGTCGCGGTAGTATAGTAGCTATAACATCGCCTATCGGCACGGTGATCATGAATTTGATTCGCCTCTGTGCGAATTAGAATTTTTAAAACTATTCAGGGCTCCTAAGTCGACGCAACCAAAAATGGGAACTAGAAAATGTCTTGGGAAGTAAAGGAAGCCGGTGTGATAGTACCAAATCATAAACCTAGTGCTGATACAATGTGGATCTAGCACACGCCATATCAAACGCGCCTTAAGATGTGTACAAGAGTCCTTTGCTTTTCGGAATTTCACTTACTCTTTTAGGGGTTTACTTACATGGATTAGTTTTTAGAGAATTTGATCATGGGTTTTGTAATTAGAAAAGTAGGAAAAAAATTTCAAATGTGAAGTGGAAGTATACAAAAAATTGTATATGTATATATACCGGATGTTTGTAAAGTCTCACTACACTTTGTATGTAGAATAAATTTGAAAAATGAAGAACATGAAGATATAAAAATATGTTTAAAAACATAAAAATTTCATTAAATTAGTTACAATAGTCACTGCTATGATCTAACGCTGTTTTGAGAAAGATGGAAAGTACCAATGAAGTATGCATTATAACAGGTGTTGGAAGTGTCCACCACGGGCTTGAAGACATGACTGTATGCATCTCTTCATATTGTCAAATATCTTCTACAACGTGTCTGTTGTTATTTCTTGAATAGTATTTCTGATTGCTTCTTTCAGGTCCTCAATTGTGTGTACATTATACCTTATAATCCGGCATATCCCAGGCCGGAAACCACATATATTATATCAAACATAAATGTATAGCGGAAAATTGGAAGTAGGGGTGTGTCACAGCGATGGCCTGAAAGTTGTTAATTGATTCACTGCCGAAAGATAATATATCGCCACAAGAGACCTCTCATTTTGACAGAAGGATGATATATCTCCATACTTGGATCATCGTGTTATTTGATTTGTTTCGTGATACCTTCCGCGATTTTAATGCTCAGTAAAAGAATATTTGCATTAAAATACTCGTTCATTTGATTGTGAACCATGTTTGGTGCAGACCTACTTTTTATTTGGCCATAGATCACTTAATATTATATCAGTCATATTGTATTATGTATCAAATTAAAGGGGGTTGCTAATCTAGGAGTTAGTACTGTATTAGAATTTAGAACAGATATGAGGTAGGGATTGTGAGGTGTAAAATATTTATACTAGTATATTGATAAGGGTATCCCGGCTGGAATGGGGTCATATTCTTTGTCATCTTCTTCGGGAAGCTTGGAAATTGACACGTTTACCCGCACGTAGATAAAGAAAGTATTCTACACGAATTTCAGAAATATAGGCCCCTTTGGAAGGAGAGGAGACCACGGAAGTTTACCACAGTTCCTAAAAAAGATGGCATCCTCTATAAAGTAAATGGACTAGTGTGAGTTTTTCCGCCCTCATGGGGTCTCCAGGAGTCGATGCACTGAACATATAATGTGTGAACTGAACATACACTGTTAGCACAAGACATCCAATGTGTGAGCAGAACATACACTGTTATTACAGAACATTCACTGTGTGAACAGAACATACACTGATATCACAGAACAGTCACTGTTTGAGGAGAACAGACACTGTTATTACAGAACATTCACCAAGAAATCACTCAAAGGCTGATTCCAAACACAAAATTATAATGGAGAATCAAAGGTTGGAGTGCGGGTCATTCTGTGAAAAAGCTTTATGCTCAGCATGGAATATCACTTTCTGTGAAAACAGATTCATAACACAATGTTCATCACAGGTACAACATTGCAATGCATAGAAATAGATGTAGTCACTAAATTAAGACAAATGTCTTTCTATCTTATGTGTCGCTTGTACTGAGCATTGTGGTACATCTTATGTTTTACCTCCTGACTGGAATGATTAAATGTTTTTAAACCCATGGGTGAAGGTCTCTCCTTTGGGTCAATTTCTATTTCAGGGTCCTCTCCCAAGTTGAGCAATGCGTGGTAAGGTTATACTGGCAGTCTTCAACCCCTGGTTCTCCCAGTAGTTGATTACAAGACCTCATGGTCCATGTCTTAGAGGATGGGGATGGTGAGGGATGCATACCACAGGGATCATTTTGTGGGCGACTATTCTGTTATACTTTGTCTATAACACACTAGAGCACTATGAGGAGTGTGCACATCCTTTCCTTTTTCCTCGGGACATTCTGAAAAGGGCAATAAGTGAATTCGTAAATTATGAATTTTCTTTAATCTATTTAGGTTTTACTCGTGGGTATATTCCGAATCCAGAACTTGATTCTGGTATAAAATCCGGGCTCAATCAGGGAAACTCACCACTGTGCCTGTGTCCAATCGCCGTGAAGGTAGGGTCACCCAAATATTAGGTATATTCTATGCTTCGCCTTTGAATAAAAATGTCGATCTATAACATAATCCTTTAGCCTTCCTTTCCATTATAATAACTAACTAATTTCGGACTTGAACAGAAATTGTATAAGGTTTGGAGGTTGTAATTCTCTCCACTCTATTTATAAAGAAGACCATTGGAGAGGGCCCACTTACAAAATGGGTATCTATGGCCACAAAAAATTACCTGTTTTAGAAGCTCAATAATAATTTCACAGTGACCTAAGTCACCTCTTAAAGTTCATTTCACATGTCAGCGCTACTGAAGTTGTAATCTGTATGTGTCCTAGACAAGTTAACAGATTCAGTGCCAAACAAAAATTATGTTTAGACCACAAAGTAAAATGGATGGTGGAAAATGGGAAGTAGGAGTGTGTCACAGTTATGACATAAAAGTTGTTAATATGGTAATATGTTAATACGTGCTCCATCCCCTCTTCCGACAGCCAGTCAAGAGTCACACTACTAATCGTTCCAACAGTTATCTGATTGAAAGTTATCCTGGTCTTCCCTCTCAGTTTTTAATCTTCCAGAACCCCTGCCAATCCCCCGCAATCTCATTCTTTCCACATACGGGTCCTCAGTTTGGTCCCCCACCTTCTCCACCTCGTCTTACGTGAGTGAAACCACCTCTCCCTTGTCCACAATTAATCTGCCACCAAGAGGTGCATTCCATGCCAGCCTTTCAGCCTGTTCATTCCCCAGCATTCCCGCATGGCCAGGACAAAAAAAGCTATACAGTTTACACAATCTATGACCTCTGAAGCGAGGTGAGCAATTGCACACGAAATATTCATTTCTCCACCTTACTAAGCATACTCCTTGAGTCCGTAATGAATACAATGTGTGTTGCAGTGGTCTTCGTAACAAACGGGATGCCGCTGTTACTGCCTCCACCTCAATTCTCATGCTGGGGATCGTAGCTTCATATGCCAGACTTTTTTCTTTTTTTTAAAGAATGGTCCATTACCCTTCTCAATGAAATCCCAACCACTACGTCTGTATCTCACCACTGATCCGTCAGTGTAGATGACTATGTCACCTTGATGTGTGTTACTCTGGATCAGTTGCACCTCAAACTCTGTGCGGTCCGCTGCCCATTCTCTGCACTCCCGACCCAGTGTTACTATTAAATAGTGCCAGTCCATCATGTCTTCCGGTACTTCAACCCACTCTTGTTCACGATTGATGGTCTCTAGATCAGTGCTTCCCAAACTTTTCACTTTCGTGGACCGACATAAAATTTTCATTTTGCACCAGGGACCGGAGCCGTTTAAAAAAAAAAAATGTCTCCTTGTAATCTGGAATTGTATATGACCTCAATATACATTCTAATATAACTATAAGAAATAACGTAATTTTGGGTGTTGTCCCTGTGTGCTAAATACTGCTCCATAATGTTATTGGATGACGGTGATTTATTTAATGGTGGTCCCATTTTCATGAGTAAAAGTTTTATTGTAGAGATTTACACATCAGTTTTATTTTTTTCAAATGTCAAAACTACATTTAGGTCTTCTTGTAAAGGTGTGTATACTCGTATACACCGACAGTAATGAACACCAATATAAAATAAAAATAAAATATATCTTGGAAAACGATACCAAATCAGAATGTCAACCAAACTGACTAAATTACAGTATGTTGTAATAAAAATGATTTAATGATCAGCTGTTAACAGTGACTATTTAATGCGAGGGGTGGACCTGTTTATTATTTACAAGCTTATCAAATCGTGGCTTAATTTTAAACAGCGCTACCCGCAAAGGAGAACAAATTTCCATACTGTTTCTGTATTTTGTCTTAATAATGCTCATTGACGAAAAAGAAATACTCTTCTTTCACGTTGTCTTTGTATCGATATCTCACATACACCATCAGAATCACTAAGTAGGCAACGTCCGTGCTTTCGTCCAGCTGTAAGGAAAAATACTTTGCAGATGTATCTAACACCTTCACTCGTTCAGACGATGGCAAAACGCATTATAATTGTAAAACGAAAATCACGTATGTTCTGCATCTTATGACAATCAGCAAATTATAATGTGCACCTTTCTCACTTTTCGTCACATAGGAAACAACACACACCCACCCACACACACACACACACACACACACACACACACACACACACACACACACACCCACCCACCCATACACACACACACACACACACACACACACGCGCACACACATACATAAACGCACGTCGTCAACAAACGAATGTCGTCGTCGAAGGCTTTTAGTATCGGTCTCAGCTGGTTACTGTTTTTAACTTTCCCATTGAACCAATGATTCGCTTCTTAAAAATAAATACGCCTTGGGCCAGTGGTTCCTAAGCTTTTCAAGCAGAGGGCCATATCTAATATTTTCGGTTGCTAAGCGGGCCACAACGTTATAAAATTATAAAAATCGTGCAATATCATTCTTACCTTTCTTAACTTTCGTCAACAAAATTCTAGAACTTTAAAGGCAGTCAGTGTAAGTACTACACTGCGGTCACTGTTTGTTTTAAAATCAAAAGTTCATTTAACAATACATTTTTAATCAGTTTCTAAAACGGCTATTAATGTAATTAATTTACAATTGCAACTATTCTTTATAACCAGTTACTTAAGTTCAGATGCCAGTTTGTCAGTGTCTGGGCACAAATCCGTCGTGCCCAAAGTAATAAGAGCAGCTAGATTACTGTCGGTGAGTCTGGAACGTTGCTTTTTTTTTTTTTTATAACGGTCATTGCGGAAAATGACTGCTCGCATCTGTAAGTCGAACCTAAAGGACAAATGTATCTCTAGGCGAATGAACGCAAGTGTTCAAATTGTTCGACGGGCAATAGTCGCCAGAATGAAATCATTGGATCAGCTGAAGGTGAAGCAGGCAGCTTCGTACGATACAACAACAGCACTGTTTCTCTGTTCGTTAGCCTTGGTGAAAAATTACTGCTGCCTGGTCAGAGAACTTTCTTTTTTAGCTATGAAATCTTTTCTTAACTCCGAATAGATCGAATATTGAGCATTTATGTCTGAATGTGCGGTCGTGAAGTGTCGTTCCAGATATTAAAAAAAGTTTCTAACCGAAACACAAAATCCACAGATTAAGCAAGCTGGTTTACCATTACGGCTGGATATAAACATAAATCTCTCCATTCAATCTTCGTTGAATTCACGACAAGCAACGTCTTCACATTTTCCCTTTTTACCATTGTTTGATTTTAGATTTTCCACACTCATAATTATTGGCTTTAACGATAAATTTGTATTTGACAAAAATCTAATTTCAACACAATACTGCCGACTCTGCTAAATAGCTGTAACAGACGACAACATGGCGCCTTGTGCACTCTGATTGGTCGTCACGGCTGGGATATCGGAACTTCATAACGTTTCGTTGCGAACTGAACAGGCGCATTCGATAATATCTGAGCATAACAACCACGAGCAGAGTAAATTATCGCATGCTGACGGGGCGCTCCGAGTGCACTTTTGAAATTATCAAAATAAATTATATTAAATAACGAGGTCTCGCGTGCCACTTTCTGACAGCTGGCTGACCACAAGTGGCCCGCGGCCTGTGGTTTGGAAACCTCTGCCTTGGGCTATACGGCTGCAGGCTCAATTTATTTTAAGATTATATCACCATAAAAAACGGTGCTGATATCATGTTTTGAGAAAAGGACAATCTTGTTTTTAAAAAGTTCTAAACAATCCTCAAAGGAGAAACTATTTAACTTGTTTTTTTACTTTTTTCAACTCACGTTGAGGACCGGCAAAGAAGGGCTCGCGGACCGGCACCAGCAGTTTGGGAAGCACTGCTCTAGATCACATATCTGATGTATAGACATTTCTGACTGCCAACCAGGACCTGCCTCTTCTTAGTCTATGACCCTTGACCATATCCATGGCTTCATACAGGGGGTGATCACTATCTGCAGCAACTCTCATATACCATTTGACTTGAGGTAACTTATGCCTGTCCGCCATTGTTGGTAGCGCAAGTATATACCTCATGCACATAATTGGTGTGTCCTGTGTGCACCCCAGGATCACCCGCAAGGCAGCATTATGTCTGCGCTCCAACATATAAAGCTGGGTCTTGGATTAACCGACCAGTCAACTAACTAACTAACTAACTAACTAACTAACTAACTAACTAATTCAGTATAATCAAGCAATCAACCAACCAATTAACTAACTAATTAATTAACTAGCGTTGTTCGTCCGTCATGAATGACGAGGACCATTCCTTCACTGCATCTTTTGATGAGGAACGAATGACTTGCGCTTTGGATTTATATAGCGAGGTAGTGGTCGCGCAACTCCATCGTCCCAGCTCTCTCGTCTGTGTCCATCTGGTTCCAGTGGCGAGCATGGCAAGACGACTGGAAGACGGACACAGATGCAGTGGACGTTAGGCTGCCACGGCCAGTTATCCCTGTATATATTGGCTCTCGAGAGACTCGTGCAAGCGGCCCTTCCGTCAACTCCTTTAATTTTCAGTTTTAAGACAAGCGTAGCGACAAGCATGAGCGTATGATTACTGATAGGATCCACAAGATTTCCTTCGCCGAAGACGGACTGACCGCCAGAATAGACCACACACATATGAGGCGAGAAGCTGCCCACAGAAGATATTGCTCGTCTAAGTTGCGAACAGATCTCCCGATTTACGGTTGAGCCTCACCAGCGCACAAGTGCACATGGCGACTGACAGGACAGACGTTCACGCACACGCAAGCCAAGAGTAGCATCGCTAAAGCGCGCCCTCCCGGTACAAGGTGATACATGCAAAACCACTGGACGCCTACCGATGAACTTTCAAGCTACTCCGGCAGGACTGACCGAAAAAAAGCTATACCAAAAAAAGAACATTAATTAACTAACTAACTAACCAAACACCCAGTCATCCAACCAACGAACCAACCAAGCAACCAATTAACTAACTACAATGGCACCTTGCCATTTTGACAGACGATAGTTTGTGCTTCAAAAAGGCATAATAACTACAACTCATGGCGGTAGCGAATGTGGCAGATAAGGCCAATTCGCGATGTAAATGTTCGTCCACGGTGGATGTATGCGAACACGTGGTCATTTCCACCATTATGCACCATCTTACGCTCGGTGTGTGACTTATCTGCAATAATTTTCTCCTTTGTCTGTATTCCATTTCTGATATTTGCCCTCCATGCAAGACGTTGAGCGGCGACTTGCTCCCAATATGCATTGTCAATATCTGTATCAGTCATGTCCCACTTACACACATCTTTGTATCGAGTAGAGGCCGACCCTGAGGTCTCTTACCCATTTCAATCAATCAATCAATCAGGTGCCGTCTCCACAGTGAAGGTTGGCTGCAATGGATCTTCAACATTGTCTGTCTCTAGCCTTGACTGTACATTCTGTCAGGCTGATGTTAATCCATCTCTTGATGTTGTCTTCCCACTTGTATCGTTGTCTACCTCTTGCTCATTTGCCCTCAACCTTGCCTTCCAGTATGATTTTTATAAGAGTATCATATCTTTTAACATGGTCGAAATATTTCACTCGCCTCCTCAGTTTTTCTAGAACTTCTGCATTTGATTGTTTTTGTTTCCAAGAAATACGACATATTCGTCTGTATATCCACATCTCCAGGGCTTCTATGCGACATTCTAGTTGCTTGTTCAATGTCCAGGCTTCCGCGCCATACAGTAGCGTTGAATATACGTAGCATTTGACGATTCTCATATTTAATGCGTTATCAATCTCTCCAGATGTTAATACTGATTTCGTGCCGTTGAAAGCATTTTGGCCATTCCTATTACACATCTTATTACCCCTCTTACCCATCTGTAATTCACCAAAAAAAGATGTTCTTTGGTATTCTACTATCATCCATCCTCCTAAGATGTCCTATCCATCTAAGTCTACGAAGGCTGTGCATGGAATACATCGTCTCACAGCCTGATCTTTCCAATACTTCAGTATTTGTGATTTTGCCTTGCCACTTAATATCAAGTATTCTTCACAGACGCATATGAAAGCTGTTTAAACGTTTCTCTTGGTGTGAGTAAGTTGTCCAGGCTTCACAGTCATAAAGAAGAGTACTAAGGACAAAGGCTTGATAGACAAGGACTTTTGATTTGGCAGTAAGCTTCCTGTGCCTCTTTTTCTTAACCTGTTCATTGTTGTTGCTGCCTTAAAATTCCTGATGTTGATTTCCTGATCTATGGATAATTTGCTATTTACCTCTGATCCTAGATATGTAAAATGGTCTACCATCTCTAGTTCGGCGTCGTCAATAAAGATTGATGGTACCCCATGTGCACCTTGCGACATAATCTGTGTACTCTTTTTACTAATTGTTAAACCAAATTCAGAACAAGCATTGCAGAATTCAGATAGTAGACGTTGTAATTCTTCCTCAGAGTGGGTCGTAACTGCAGCATCATCTGCAAAAACCAACTCTCTGATCAGTACCCTCCAAATCTTGGTCTTGGCCTTCATTCTCTGAGCATTGTAGAGGCCGCCATCTGAGCATGAGTGAATGTATGTACCACCATCCCGATCTGACTGACTGACTGGTACCTTGCTGTCTTGACAGACGATAGTTTGTAAAATGGAGTTTATACCTCTCCATAACAGTATCGGGCTGAATTTAGAGACCATGTGTTGTTGATCACGAAAGGCATATTTCAGTAAAATGAAAAATATATTCCAAAAAGGGTGGGAGCTAGTACACAACCTTGCTTAACTTCACTCTTAATTTCAAACTCTTCTGAAGTTGCACCGTCAAACTTGATTATACCCTTCATGTCTGTGTGGAACGATTCCACAATGGACAGAAGAGTTGGAGGGCAGCCAGTCTTCTTTAGTGCCCTGAACAAACCCTCACGACTGACCAAATCAAATGCCTTTGTGAGGTCGATGAAGGCAATAAACAGTGGTTGATTCTGTTCACGGCATTTTTTGCTATGAGAATATTGCCATATGACGGCACACGCCAACCAAATCATAAATAGGGTTTTCCAGTTATGCACGAAAATGGACAAACAGGAAAAGTAGAAAACCATTGGGAACATAAACAGCGTCACAAGACAACAAAGGACTTTCTCTGTGTGTGATTCGGAAGGAAAGGACGTATCTTCCAAAGAGCCGTGTTGGGAAGCGCCGTATGCAATTTATTCCGAGCTTCGGCAAATAGAGAACGAAAGGAAAGATCGATTGGCAAGGATATGCAAGGCAGGACCCAAGCCTAGACATGCCGCAACTCAGAACAGCGAAATAGCAAGTTTACGCCTCAAAGTGAACACTGGAAGAAAGTAGGGAGTTTCGTAAAATGTTAGTTGACAAACGCCGCTCCTACATTTCGGGGGCAGTTTGATAACATGCGATAATTATCCACTATTGTTTTCCACTCTACACGAGAATAAAGTGTGAGTACGTTTCATTTGGATTGACGTCAGTCTATTCATCACACTTGTGACTGTTCAAGATGAGTTCTTAACGAGTTTTATAAGTCGATGTTCATTCCACCTTCAAATGAAAGGAGTAACCTCATAACAGAAAGATGGGTAGCTCTCCGGTCTTTAATATCCAAATGTCAACAAAGTTTCCCGCGAAAGTAGCTATTAAACGAGAAATGCGCACTAATGGAGCATACATTGCGCGCCGGAATACAGTAAAGCGCACGGAATCGCATCGGAAGAACGTCAAAAGTAACAGAGCAAAATGTCGGCGAGAAAAGATGCCTCCATACTGATTTGTTGAAACATCTCAGACGATTTATACATAATATCAAGTCTTAGAAACAAAAGGAGAAAGGAAGGTATGGAATTATATGCATAAAATATTGTGATAGAAATTATTTTAATGAACACAATCACGATACTGAACTGTATAAAAGAACACAACCAAAGTCATTCATTACACATTTGCACATCAGAAATGGAAATGCCAAACGCACACTGGTGCGCATAATGAACACACAGTAGGAAATGATAAAAATTGAAAGATAATTAGAACTTGAAGTACAGAAGGCAGAACATTATTACGTATTATAAATTAAAGATTAATAGAAGATATTGAGAGAACTATATTTAAGTAAAGGACTTATTTGGAATATAAAGTTTGAAACGAATAAATGGAGTATATACTCGATAGACTTTACAAAGTTTGAATAAGAGTAGGCCGTTATCGGGACACTGCACTGTAAGTTATTTATACAATACGAGGAAGATGAAACATATATCTACAACCGTTATTGCAGCATCTTCAGCTACTGGATAAATTGGCACATTACTTCAACGGAATACGTTTATTTGAGCACAACATACGTTACAATACTGAACATTTTGATTACATGTTTGACGATTTTATACGACAAACTCGAGGACACTGATTACATTATGAAGGACATCAATACACTACAAAACGATACACGTCAGGACGTCACGCACACTGACGACTAGGATTGATTGATAGTCGAATCGTCAAGTTATTATCATCGAGCAAGTCGACTCTAGATATTTAGACCCAACACCGAGTGTTACGTTATCATCTACGGACAATGATAACGTGAAGGCACAACGTCAACCTTCTTTCCACATACATCGGAGACGGGACACTACATGTCACTATATTGAAAGGACCCTACCTCAACACACATCAGAGATGGGCACTACATTTCACTACCTCAACGCTGCACACTGGACACTATCATTACCCGATCGTACACGTCAGCACGGACAATTTATAAGACATACACATTAATCAACTATATTATGGAGCATACAGACACACTGGTCTTCAGTCATTGTGGGTCTTTTGCAGACACATACCCATTTTAAACTCAAGGTTCATCGTCTATACCACAGCCGACTAAGCACTTCTCAGAAGTCGGTCACGGACCACGTTGGTCCAGGGTATTAGTGTAAGTTTATTACACTATCGTTGGACGCAAACAGGAGCAACACTAACAGGAGCTAACACTGAGACACACTTCATTCGTTCTACTCGTACATTCACAAGGATATTACGTCAACACAGAACACTGTAACCATTCCAATCAACAGTATACATTCATGGGACACTGGACGGATTTTCGAAAGTCGTTAAGGCCAGTATTAATTATTGTTGTCGATTGTCCAACATCAGTTGTCTATTAATAAGGTGCTAATTATAAATGTTGACAAAAGCAATTATAAACTAACAGTGTGGGCGGTTGGAAAGGGTATTTCTAAAGTGGTTAAGCACGCTTAATTACTTCAGAAATCGTCTGTGTTAACTATCGTCAGGTCAATACGAAGTCATTTATATTGATCTTGCGTGTTATAACACACATTGTTAGTGTCGTAATTGTGAGTAGTATGCGAGGTGTTTATTGTGTTTTCACTTAAATTTCAGGAATAATAATTTTGTCTGTTATTAATGAAAAGATGTATTTTCGTCTTACGTCAAGCGTCTTTTGTCAGTATTAGTGTTGGTTCGCTGTACTTATATATTTATATTCTTTATACTGAATATATTTATTATACTATTTTCTGTGGTTTACATATAGTAACACTTACAACATGTCTAACGCATTAAGATTGCTGAATTGCCGTTGCTTAGTTATTGTTGAGTTGAAGTTGACAATATATACTGCCATATTGTATGTTTCTTGTCTATACTTTGCATACACTTCTATCATATTTCAGCTAGATTATTATACAGGTAGGTCAAGATGTCTACACTTCAAGATTACATTATCTTGGGGGAGAAAACTGGTTTAACTGATGCGGAACTTAGGAATTGGGTCATACAAGAATTTACCGCTCAAGCCGCACGGGAGAGGAAGGAACGACAGAAGAAACTGGCAGCTGAAAAAGAAGCAAAGCAACTTCAACTGCACGTGAACGAGAATAACGACTAGAGAAGTTAGTTCTCGAAAAGGAACTTAGGAAAAAGGAAATAGCTCTGAAATTTGAAAAGATAGATGCTGAAAAAGAGAAATTGATTATAGAAGCAGAGATGAAGACAAAACAAATAAGTGCAGAACTCAGGAAGTTTGCAATACAAAAAAAACTGAAAAATTGGAGAAGTTGGTAAAAGAGCAAAGAAGGAAACAGGGACAGATATATGAAGCTAACACAATGTTCATCATCGACGATGACGAAAACATAGAAGACACTTTTATTACTCAACAAGCAAGGGTCAATGGGATATCAACGACCTGTATTAGGGATACTTTTTCAGAGATTGTCGGAGTCGATCATAAGTTAATAAACAAAGGTGATTACACAGATAATAGTATTGGTTATAGAACATTCGGAGGTACTATAGAAACATACAAAACTGCATGGGTCATGATTGATTGCCCATATTACAAAGGTAAAGTATGTGCTGCTGTATTACCAAACCCTGGAGCTGGGTTAATAGTTGGTAATATCCCGAATGCTAAAGATTTCGTTCAGAAAGTAACCCTCAAACGCAAACCTGACGAGTTACAAATACTCGAACTCAAACGACACATGAAGAAGAAGAAAATAAAGAAACAGAAAACACGCAATTAGAACAGGTCACACCAACTGGTAACGAAAACGATATAACTCAAATGTGTGATAAGGCAACAGAAAAGAGTGGTGTTCACATGGATAATCAAGAGGTAAACAAACATTCTTCATCAAATGATTCTACGTCCGAGAACATAAATGATGATCAGAAACAAAACGAACGAGATTATTTGTCTTTAAATGACATATTTTTGAAACATTCAAAAAAGAGACCAAAAGTTACATGCACTGGTGGTTACACACAAAAGCTACATGCACAACAAGCACAACCTATTGAACAATCAAAATTGAGTCTTATAACCATGTTTATTGCTCACATCATAACTTTGACAAAGACATACAGTTCACAGGTTGAGTGCATCATCACGAACAATTATGTTCGAACAAAGATGCATGTAACTTATGTCATTGCAAACATGTACACACAAGCGAGAAAACATAGTGTAAACGGGTTCATACGAACAAAAAGGCATATCATGAACATACACACAGAAGTAATGAAGCATAGCGCAAATATACACACAAAAGGCAAGAAATGTATTACATACATACGCACAGAAGTCAAAAAGTGTGTCACAAACATACATACAGAAGTCATTACGTGCATTACACTCATGCACGCTGAAATTAAAAAGTTTGTCACAGACATGTATTCACAATCAAGGAAATACATTACTTGCGGCATTACAATTCTATACTCACAAATCAAGAAGATTTACAAACAAACGAGAAAGAAATTTATAGGGTGGTTAACAGAAACCAAGATATACACCAAAAGCATTGGTATACAAATCAAAACAAAGGTTGTAAACTTTAGCGGACAGGCAAAGATATACTGTACGAACTAGATAGGTAAATGCAAAGAACACTACAGACGACAAACTACACTTGTCTTTATTTACTGTAGTTATGGTTACTTGTCGTACTTCTGGTACAAATTTTCCGTACATACATCATTACAGCGTATGCAGTACATATCATACACAAGAGTGAAAATCAAAACATTGTTCCAACCAACAAAGTTACAATGTACAAATATGGGCATGAGTGCAGAAGAGAGATTTTACAGGTTTGAAACAAAGAAAGAGAGAAAGAAATAGAATGAAAGGAAGAACAAAAGAAAAGAATAAATAAAATGGGATGAAAGTGTTAGGTTCATATCAACACATAATACACTACAGACACATTAGGGTCTTAGGTCTTATTACTTAGTTATGCCAGGTGTCACTTGTCAGAATTGTTCACACTATCTAATAGTTCTATAATTCATCTTAGAAAATAGTTCGATTCTCTATTCTTTGGTAATTATGTCTATAATAGAGAACATTACAAATTTATGTGAATATTATTGGATTTAAATATTTATTATTGTTGAACATTATATTCCTGATTTAATTTTTCTAGAGGTCTTGAATCTTTAATAGGTATGATTCTTCACAACTCTATGTCTGCAAGATTTTAATCAGTCAATCATATTATATGAGACATTCTCAGTCGATTGTAGTATATAGTAAGACTGATATATATATATATATATATATATATATATATATATATATATATATATATATATATATATATATATATATATAATTCAGTTATAGTTTATTGTACCTGTTATTTTCATAAATTGTTAGGAAACTTAACAAAATTTTAATCAAATAGCACCTAATTAATGAACGATGTTGATGCAATCGGTAACTTTAAATTATTACTGTTATGAATATAGTGTAGTCATATAGATACATATGTTGTTAATTTTACATTAATTGGCAGAGACATCATCGCGGATGCAGTGGTCCAATAATATATCCTGCACACTTGATGGATGGTTCGATCGTCATTATCTTACGTGGAAAACTGTGATCGCTCAAGTATTCTTAGATTGTGTTATAATTTTAAAGGATTATTCTTAAACAATCAAGGAGACTATTAGTTAATTCCAAGGCGATTGAATGTATAAAGAGACTTGGAACACTTAGATTGTTAAATAATTAATTAATTAGAATTACTTAGTTAATTAGTTTGAGTCAATTTTGTTATATTAATGAGTTACTTAGATAAGTCTTTACATTAATTAAGATTGCATTAGAATGTATATATTGATACTCATCATTTCACTTATTAATTTAGAAACATTGAAGTAGTTAATTTTGTGATATTAAGTTAATAAGCAATGGTTGCAGCTGAATGAATTTTATTAGAACGAATTATTTTGCCAATCGATCCATTAAGATCTATGAATATATACAGAATCGGTGGAGATTCCCAAGAGATCCACACAAGTATTTGACGGTCTAACATATCAAATGGTTCGATAAAGTTTCTCAAGACATGGATCGTTACGTCTACCCGACCGACAGATATTATAAATATACATGGAATATATAGAGGAACAGCAACAACGACCAACATGGATTACTGGGAAACCCATTATTACTCTCGTCCAAAACTCATGGTATTACCTAGAGTGAGGACACACTTGTCTATTAGGACAAGGTAGGGACTAATATGTGTATTAGTTGGACTGATTTCCCATGATCAGCCACACGACGTCCAACAGGGGATTGGACAGGTGGGCGTGCCCGTCATATGACATTATTATTATTTTTTTTGAGAGTAGATAAGGGGGGGGGGGGTGGAACCAGGAATTTTCCAGATGTCGTTATTAATGTTGGTAATGCATATGATTGCAAAGAACATATATTTCATAGAGAGAAAAAAATGGTAAACCATTGTTTTTTATCTGGGAGGGGGCATTATGCCATATGACGGCACACGCCAACCAAATCATAAATGGGGTTTTCCAGTTATGCACGAAAATGGACAAACAGGAAAAGGAGAAAACCATTGGGAACGTAAACAACGTCACAAGACAACAAAGGACTTTCTCTGTGTGTGATTCGGAAGTAAAGGACGTATCTTCCAAAGAGCCGTGTTGGTGAAGCGCCGTATGCGATTTATTCTGAGCTTCGGCAAATAGAGAACGAAAGGAAAGATCGATTGGCAAGGATATGCAAGGCAGGACCCAAGCCTAGACATGCCGCAACTCAGAACAGCGAAATAGCAAGTTTACGCCTCAAAGTGAACACTGGAAGAAAGTAGGGAGTTTCGTACAATGTTAGTTGACAAACGCCGCTCCTACATTTAGGGGGCAGTTTGATAACATGCGATAATTATCCACTATTGTTTTCCACTCTACACGAGAATAAAGTGTGAGTACGTTTCATTTGGATTGGCGTCAGTCTATTCATCACACTTGTGACTGTTCAATGTGAGTTCTTAACGAGTTTTATAAGTAGATGTTCATCCCACCTTCAAATGGAAGGAGTAACCTCATGACAAATATCATATCAATGATAGACCGGTTCTGTCGAAAGCCACACTGTGATTCGTGGTAGACTTGATCTCACAGTTCTTGAAGTCTGTGCAGAACAATTCTGGCAAATACATCCGCAACAAAACACAGAAGTGGGATACCGCTATAGTTGTTGCAGTCGCTCCGATCGCCCTTGTTCTTGTACAGTGTTATGAGGCTTGAATCTTTGAAATCCTTTGGAACTTGTCTTTCTCGCCAGCATAGCTCTATTAGCTGGTGGATCTATAGAGTGAGTGTGTCTTGCCCGATCCTGATAACCTCTATTGGAATTCCATCCTAACCTGGAGCCTTGCCAGATGCAAGTTCATTTATAGCATACTTAACTTCTGTTATGGTGGGAAGTGTGTCCAGGTGTTCAAGAGTTGGTAGGGCCTCTATGGCGTCGGGGGCATCATCCGCTAGTTTGGTCTCACTTGAGTAAAGCTCCAAATAGTGCTCTATCCATCTATCCATCTGCTCTTTCTTATCAGTGATGTTTACTGCTGTGAAGATTTTCAATGGTGCACTTCTTTTGATCATTGGACCACGGGCTTTCTTTATATCTACAGACATGTTTCTGATGTTTCCCTTATCACTTGCATTTTGACTGAACTCACATAACTTGATTCAATAGTCATTCGTACACTGCCTGGCAGCCTTTTCCCCATCCTTCCTAGCTTTCGTCAGCTCACTCAGAGTGTTACGTGTTGTTCTTTCCTTGTTTCTTAAGAGAGTCATCTTCTTTTTATCAATCAAGGGCTGCAGTGTCTGGCTGTTTGCTGAAAACAAGTTCTGCCTCTTATGATCCACGACCCCCGCCGCTGTTTTATAAAGAGTTTCCTTAAGTTGACACCACTTTTCATTTACTGTACAATTTTCTGATGTATCAGTGAAAGCGTCTTCAAGTTGCTGCTGGAATTCAAAGCACTTATCAGAATCGTAAGTACTATCAATATTAATCATGGGGCTAGATTTGTGTTTAGCTGTGTAGATTCTCTTTGGTTTCAGTCTAACTAACTAATTAACTAACTAACTAACTAACTAACTAACCTATCAAAGTCATCCAACAAACGAACCATCCAATAACTTTGTAACTAACTAACTAACTAACTACCTAACTAACTACCTAACTAACTAACTAACTAACTAACTAACTAAATAACTAACTAACTAACTACCTAACTAACTAACTAACTAACCTAAATAACCTAACTAACTAACTAACTAACCAACCAAACAGTCATCCAACAAACTAACCAACCAATAATTTTGTAACTAACTAAACTAAACTAACCAACTAACTAACTAACTAACTAACTATCTAACAAACTAACTAACTAACTAACTAAATAACTAACTAACTAACTAACTAATTAACTAACTAACTAACTAACTATCTAACTAACTAACTAACTAACTACCTTACTAACTACCTAACTAACTAACAATCTAACTAACTAACTACCTAGCTTGTTCAGTATCTAAATAATTTAACTGTCGTTGTCTTTTTACTGCCTAATGAACAACAAACATTAAACAATGAATCAGCAGTCCAATGACCATTAGCTCCGCTCTTTTAACGGCAACAAGTCTATTCTCACCATACCCGCATTGCTCCACTTGCATCTGCATTGGAATCAAACAAAAGGAAGACGGAATGAAGCGTTGAATTAAACAGTTATCGCTACGGTTATTATTTACCTAGCTCTTACTCAAAACATACCACCTTAAGTTGAACGCGTGTGCTTGTCTCCCTGTCTGTCTAGCTGTCTTGTCTGCATGTCTGTCTTTAGGTAGGTATGTTTGTATATTAGTCATTGTTGTTGTGGCTCGTGCGAGTGTGTGTGTGTGTGTGTGTGTGTGTGTGTGTGTGTGTGTGTGTGTGTGTGTGTGTGTGTGTGTGTGTGTGTTTAATTAACTTTCAAGATGTACATAGAACAGAAAGAGACGGTATGATACAAAGTGAACAACACTTCTCCGTTGTTAGAAGAGAAAAGTAGTATGTTACGTGCAAATGGAAGCAGAAATCAGGTGCAGCACCTTTATTTTTTACTATATAAAAAGTCTACCACAACAAGCGAAATGTCACAAAACTTCCCCTACGGGGACCAGATTTTCAAGGGATGCAACTCATTATTAAATAAGCGAGTTTTCTTACACTATTACCTCTCTTTTTATGTTGCGAATTTTATATTTTTATATTTACTCATTGCTGATAGTATTAGTTGTAGTGGGTGATGCTTAAACACTATCATTCAACGATTGATACTGTGTTAGGGTTACAGTACTCTTCCTCCTCGGTTTCTTCCTTTTTTCGTCTTCTTTATCTGTATTGGGCATAAAAAATTAGCATCATTCCATTGGGGCTGTGTAAGGCTTAGGTTTGCAGTGCATTTCCTCGGGTTGGTCTATGGGGCGAGCGGGCGTGGGGTGGGAACTCAAGGGTGGGGCACAGGTGTCGCCGTGTGGGGCAGGACTAGACAGTTTGAACCTCGGGTCGTGACGGGTATCATATGAAATCCTTAATAAGTAAAAATTTAAATATGGCAGGTATATGATCTGTAGAGGGTCGTAGTGACTTATTCACTATCATCATAGGGTCACAATTGAAAACCTTAAAAAGTAAAAATGACCGATATTATTGATTTAGCGGGTATAGCTTAGTTAAATTCGTCGGTAAGGGATGGGTAGCAGTTATTAGTGATCGGTTGTTCACTAATATCATAGGGTTACAAATGAAAACCTTAAAAAGTAAAGATGGCGGTTATTATTGACTGTCGAAAGTATAGCTTAGTGAAATTCATTGGTAAGGGGCGGGAGGCGGCTATTAGTGATCTTTAGAGTGTCATAGTGGCCTATACACTATCATCACAAGGATACAATTGAAAAACGTTAAAAAGGTAAAGATGGCCGACAGTATTGATTTTAGTGGATATCGCTTAGTGAGACTCGGTCATAACGGGTGGGTAGTGGGTATTAGTGATCTGTAGAGTGTCGTTGTGGCATATACACTATCATCGCACAGGCTACAAATGGAAACCTTAAAAAATTAAAGATGGGCAATATTATTGATTGTAGCGGGTATATCTTAGTGAAATTCGTTGGTAACGGGTGGGTAGCAGTTATTAGTGGTATGTAGAGGGTCTCATTGGCTTGTTCACTATCATCATACGGGTTACAAATGAAAACCTTAAAAAGTAAAGATCGCTGATATTATTGATTGTCGCAGGTATGGCGTAGTGAAATTCGTTGGTAAGGGGTGGGTAGCGGCTATTAGTGATCTGTAGAGTGTCATAGTGGCATATACACCTATCATCACACAGATTACAAATGAACACCTTAAAATGTAAAGATGGTCGGTAGTACTGGATGTAGCGGGTATGGCTTAGTGAAATTCGATGGTAAGGGGTGAATAGCCATTATTGGTGATCTGCAGTGTGCCTTAGTGACCTATACACTATCATCATACAGGTTACAAATAAAAACTTTAAAATGTAATGATGGCTGACTGTACTGGGTTTGGCTTAGTGAAATTCGTTGGTAAGGGGTGAGTGAGTAACGCGGTACCTAGATAAGTGCTTCCCAACACTATCATCATATGGATTACAAATAAAAACCTTAAAAAGTAAAAAGACCGATATTATTGAATGAAGCAAGTATAGCTTAGTGAAATTCGTTGGTAAGGGGTGGGTGAGTGGAGAAAAGGCTAGATAGGTGCTTCTGATAATTGTTAAGGGGTGGTCGAGTGTAGGGGTGGCTAGATAAATACGGCCGGTCCTTGTTAAAAGCAAGAGGAGGTGCTAGATAAAGACTCTTGGTCGTTGTTAAAGGGTGGGTGTGTGGTAAAAAGGCTAGATAACTGCTTCTGATCATTGTTAAGGGGTGGTTGAGTGGCAACGTGGCTAGATAAATACGTTCATTCCTTGGTAAGAGTCGGAGGTTAAGTCTCATATTAAAGTCTGAGGCATGAACTCATAGTTGGTTGAGCTGAGGGTGTTCTCGTTGGTGACTCAACATGTGACGATGCCATCAATGAACGTGCGTGAACGTGTTCAGGCATGTCTTTGGGGAAAACCGAAGGATGACTCAGTGCTACTTACCGCATAACGATACAGTCGAGACACTTGGGTAATGGTCATATCGGACCAAATATGGCTCTGCTTCCGGTCGCAAGTGTAATGACTACAACCAGACCACGTGGGCAATAGTTACATCCTGTCAAAGATGGCGCTGCATCCGATCACACTTGGGTAATGGCCACATCGGATCAAATATGGCTCTGCTTCCGGTGGCATGTGTAATGACTACAACCAGACAACGTGCTCACTGGCTACGAGTGGTAAAATATGGCCCTGCTTCTGGTCGCAAGTATAATGACTACAGCTAGACCACATGGGCAATAGTTACATCCTGTCAAAGATGGCGCTGCATCTGATCACACTTGGGTAATGGTCACATCCCATCAAATATGGCTCTGCTTCCGGTCACATGTCTAAAGGATACAACCAGACCCCGTGCTCACCGGGTAAGTGTGGTCAAAGATGGCGTCACAACCAATCACATGTGGCAATGGCTACAACCAGACTACGTGCTCACAGGCTAAAGTCGAACAAAGATGGCGAAGCTTCCTGTCACATGCATAAGGACCCAACCAGACTACGTGGCTAATGATTCAGCTGGTCAAATATGGCGCTGCTCCCGCTCGCATCCAAACAATTAGACATGAAACACGTGGTTAAGAGGGATACCACAGAAAAACTGTCGATTCTCGAACCAGGGGACCTACCTCATGATGATCACCATGTATGGGAGCGATGCCACTACATCGTCAACATTGGGATCTGAAGACCAAAACGGTCGCCCTTCTCTCTCTTTTCTATATCCGTTAGGGAGGTCCACTGAGTACCACCAAAGAACATCCCACCCTCTATAAACATAAGACACTTTTGATTGTAGTGTGTACAACTATAACCAAGTCATCACAGTGGTCGACTAAACCTTTCTCATAGTCACAGTGCATAGATGTGATCACCGACGTCAGTCGAGGAAGACATGCATTTTACCTAACAACTAGAGGGTCATACAGCGACGAGTGGCTAGCGCAACCTATCAGATGTATAATATTACACACGAACACAACAAACTAGCCCGACTCAACCGTAGGTGTCTTATGTAACGTGACTTATCACGTGTCCACTGTCCTAATCAGCTACTATAGCACGATTCAGAGCAACATTTGACACGTTCACTACCTCTCTATGTGGCTAATCGGGATTTTGCACCTTTCCATAGGAAACACATTTCCAAGACCAATATATGTTCTTCAGCGAGCCTGCTCGTTGCCCCGTATCACACCCAAACAAAAGTGCACTTCAACAGTCAAATAAGAAAATATGTTAGCCAAATGGAAAAATATAGGTCAAACTTATAAATATCTCCACCAAATTTATGAAAAGTAGGGAAAGCTGATACCCAAAAGGAAAAATTTTGGCCACATTTCAACCAAACTTATGAAAAGTAAGAAAATTGTCAGCCAAATGGGAAAAGGTGACCAAACTTATAAATACCTCAGCCAAACTTATGAAAAGTAGGAAACTTTGTTAGCCAGAGAGGGAAACCTAGGTCAAGTAGGAAAATCTGTTACCCAAATATGAGAAATTTCGGCCAAATACAGAAACATCTCATCCACACTTATAAAAACTAGGGAAATGTGTTAGCCAAACAGGAAACATATGCCCAAGTAGGAAAACTTGTTAACCAAATGTGAAAAAATGTCAGCCAAAGAGAGAAATACCTCGTCAAGACTTATAAAAAGTAGGAAAATCTGTTAACCAAATGTGAAAAAATATCATCAAAAGAGAGAAATATTTCAACTACACTTATAAATAGATCAGCCAAAGTTATGAAAAGTAGGAAAATTATCAGCGAAATGGTAAACAGTTAGGCCAACATACAGAAATATCTCAGCCAAACTTATGAAAAGTAGGAAACTTTGTTAGCCAGAGAGGGAAAACCTAGGTCAAGTAGGAAAATCTGTTACCCAAATATGAAAAATCTCGGCCAAATACAGAAATATCTCATCCACACATATGAAAACTAGGAATATTTGTTAGCCAAAACAGGAAAAATATTGGCCAAGTAGGAAAACTTGTTAACCAAATGTGAAAAAATATCAGCCAAAGAGAGAAATATCTCGTCCAGACTTATAAAAAGTGAGAAAATATGTCAACTAAAGGGGGGAAATGTCGGCCAAATACATAAATATCTCAACTAAACTTATGAAAAGTTGGAAACTTTGTTAAACAAAATGTGAAAGATTTTGACCAAGTAGGAAAAATGTGCTTGTCAAAGAGGAAAAATATTGAACAAGTAACGAAATTCATCGTTCAATCTTATGAAATGTAGGAAACTTTGTTAACCAAATGTGAAAAAATATCAGCCAAAGAGAGGAATATCTCGTCCAAACTTATAAAAAGTAGGAGAATTGTCAGCCAAATGGGAAAAAGTTAGACCAAATACATAAATATCTCACCCAAACTTATGAAAAGTAGGAAACTTTGTTAGCCAATGGGAAAACACCTAGGTCAAGTAGGAAAATCTGTTAGCCAAATGTGAAAAATGTCGACGAAATACAGAAATATCTCGTCCACACTTATAAAAACTAGGAATCTTTGTTAGTCAAAGAGGAAAAATAATGGCCAAGTAGGAAACTTTGATAGCCACGTGTGAAAAAAATATCAGCCAAAGAGAGAAATATATAAACTAAACTTATAAAAAGTAGAAAATATTGTCAACCAAAGGGGGAAAATGTCGGTCAAATACAGAAATATCTCGGCAAAACTTAAGAAAAGTAGGGAAATTTGTTAACCATAGGGGAAAATGACGCTCAAATAAAGAAATAACTCGTTCAAACTTATAAAAAGTAGGAAAATTTGTTAACGAAATGGGAAAAAATCTTGGCCAAGTAAGAAAATTTGTTAGCCATATCGGAAAAATATTGACCAAGTAACGAATTACATCGGCCAAATGCATGAAAAATCAGAAACTTTGTTAACCAAAGGTGAAAAATATGGACCAAAAAGAGAAATATTTCAACCAAACTTATAAAACATAGGAAAATTAGTCAGCCAAATGGTAAAAAGGGCGGTCAAACACAGAAATAGCTCAAGCAACTTTATAACAAGAAGGAAAAAGATTGACCAAGTAACGAAATATCTCGTCAAAACTTATGAAAAGTGGGAAAATTTGTTAGCCAAATGGAAAAAATATTGGCCAAGTAAGAAAGTTTGTTAACTAAATGGGAAAAATATGGTACACGTAACGAAATATCTCGTCCACACTTATGAAAAATGGGAATTTAACTAAAGATGAAAATTTTTTGACCAAAATAGAAACATCGCATCAAACTTATGAAAATTAGGACACTTTGTTAACCAAATGTGAAAAATAGTCGTCATATAAAGAAATATTGCGCCTAAATTTATAAAAAGTAAGAAACTTTTGTTAACCAAAGGCAACAAATATTGACCAAGTAAAGAATTATCTCAGCCAAACTTATGACAAGTAGGAAACTTTGTTGACCAAAACGAAAATGTTGGCCAAATTTCATCCAAACTTATTAAAATTAGGAAAATTTGTTAACCAAAGTGAAAAATGTTGGCCAAACTTCATCCAAACTTATAAAAAGTAGGAAAAATTGTTAACCAAATGTGAAATGTTTGGCAAAATTTCACCCAAACTCATGAAAAGTAGGAAAATGTGTTAACGAAAATGAAAAATTTTGGCAAACGTTCAACCAAACTTATAAAAATCGCAGTCAAACTTATAAAAAATAGGAAAATTTGTTAACCATTTGCGAAAAATTTGTCAAAATTTCACCCAACTTTATGAAAAATATGGAAAATTTTTTAACCAAAGTGAACAATTTTGGCCACATTTCAACCTAACCTATGAAAATCTCAGTCAAACTTATGAAAAGTAGGAAAATTTGTTGAGAAAATCTGAAAAGTTTGTCAAAATACAGACATATCTAGACCAAACTTTCAAATATCTCTAACAAACTTATAAAAAGTAGGAAAATTTCTTAACCACAGAGGAAACAATATCTCACGTTGTCATTTCACATCCGCAATAGTGTCAAGTCTCCAACAACAACAAAAAACAGTGTCTGTTATTAAGTTGACTTTTCTTAAAACCACGTATGCCTTTCTGACACATTAAATACCATCTACCGCATCTTCTAACAGACTTTCAACGTTTCATACCGCTTAACACTAACAGTCTCTTTGATCCCATCACAACCGGTTTTGTGCTGACTGGGCAAATTTTCAACTTACTAGAGATAATCGGCTGTCCCCTATGCAAACAACAGCTGTGTTTAAGAAAATTAACAGTATCTTATGCAATAAGTCACTATTGTTGGAAAAAAAAAATTTCAACAATAAAATTGTATAAAAATTAACAATTAAATTTCAACATGAAATATTCATATTGGAAACAATAAAGAGAAATTTTATTGTTAATTTTTTTTTTTTTTTTTTTTTTTTTTAATTTCTGTATTTTGGCCTAACTTTTTACCACTTCGCTGACAATTTCCCTACTTTTAATAACTTTGGCTGATCTATTTATAAGTGTAGTTGAAATATTTCTCTCTTTGGATGATATTTTTTCACATTTGGTTAACAAATTTTCCTACTTTAAGTCTGGGCGAGATATTTCTCTCTTTGGCTAATATTTTTTCACATTTGGTTAACAAGTTTTCCTACTTGGCCAATATTTTTCCTGTTTGGCTAACAAATTTCCCTAGTTTTCATAAGTGTGGATGAGCTATTTCTGTATTGGCCGACATATCTCATATTTGGGTAACAGATTTTCCTACTTGACCTAGGTTTTCCCCCTCTGGGTAACAAAGTTTCCTACTTTTAATACGTTTTGCTGAGGTATTTAAAAGCTTGGTCCAACCTTTTCCCATTTGGCTGACAATCTTCCTACTTTTCATAAGTTTTGTTGAAATGTGGCCAACATTTTTCCTTTTGGGTATCAGCTTTCCCTACTTTTCATAAATTTGGTAGAGATATTTATAAGTTTGACCTATATTTGTTTCCATTTGTCTAACATATTTTCTTATTTGACTGTTGAAGTGCTCTTTTGTCTGGATGTGATGCGGGGCAATGAGCAGCCTCGATGAAGAACATATATTGGTCTTGGAAATGTGTTTCTATGGAACAATGCAATGTCCCGTATAGACACATAAATAGGTAGTGAACGTGTAAAATGCTTGTTCTGAGTCGTGCTACCGTGGCTAGTCAGAGCAGTGGACGCGTGACAAGCCATATTACATGAGACACCTATGGTTGAGTCGGGCTAGTTTGTTGTGTTCGTGTGTAATATTATACATCTGATAGGTTGCGCTAGCCATTCGTCACTGCATGACCCTCTAGTTGTTAGGTAAAATGCATGTCTTCCTCGACTGACGTCGGTGATCACATCTATGTACTGTGACTATGAGAAAGGTTTAGTCGACCACTGTGATGACTTGGTTATAGTTGTACACACTACAATCAAAAGTGTCTTATATATATTGAGGGTAGGATGTTCTTTGATGTTACTCAGTGGACCTCCTTAAAGGATATAGAAAAAAGAGAGAAGGGCGGCCGTTTTAGTCTTCAGATGCCATGTTGTCGATGTAGTGGCATCACTCCCATTCATGATGATCATCATGATGTAGGTCCCCTGGTTCGACAATCGACAGTTTTTCTGTAGTATCCCTCCTAACCACGTGTTTCATGTGTATTTTTATGGATGCGAGCGGAAGCAGCGCCATATTTGACTAGCTGAATCATTAGCCACGTGGTCTGGTTGTGTCCTTATGCATGTGACAGAAAGCTTCGCCCTCTGTGATCGACTTTAGCCAGTGAGCACGTATTCTGGTTGTAGCCATTGCCACATGTGATTGGATGCGACACAGTCTTTGATCACTCTTAGCCAGTGAGCACGGGGTCTGGTTGTATCCTCTAGACATGTGACCGGAAACAGAGCCATATTTGATCCGATGTGAACACAACCCAAGTGTGATCAGATGCAGCGCCATCTTTGACATGATGTAACTATTGCCCATGTGGTCTAGTTGTAGTCATTAAACTTGCGACCGGAAGCAGAGCCATATTTTACCACTCGTAGCTAGTGAGCACGTTGTCTGGTTGTAGTCATTACACATGCGACCGGAAGCAGAGCCATATTTGATCCGATGTGTCCATTACCAAGTGTGATCGGATGCAGCGCCATCTTAGACAGGATACAACTATTGCCCACGTGGTCTGGTTGTAGTTATTACACTTGCGACCGGAAGCAGAGCCATATTTGATCCGACGTGACCATTACCCAAGTGTCTCGGCTGTATCGTTATGCGGTCAGTACGCTCTGAGTCATCCTTCGGTTTTCCCCAAAGACATGTCTGAACACGTTCACGCCCGTTTATTGATAGCATCGCCATATGTTGAGTCACCAAGGAGGTCACCCTCAGCTCAACCAACTATGAGTTCATGCCTCAGACTTTAATTTGAGACTTAACATCCGGCTCTTATCAGGGAATGGACGTATTTATCTAGCAACGCTCTCACTCGACCACCTCTTAACAATGGTCAGAAGCAGCTATGTAGCCTTTCTTCCACTCATCCACCCTTTAACAACGACCAAGAGTCTTTATCTAGCACCTCCTCCTGCTCTTAATAGGGACCGGATGTATTTATCTAGCCACCCCTACACTCGACCATCCCTTAACAATTATCAGAAGCACCTATCTAGCCTTTTCATCACTCACCCACCCCTTATCAACGGATTTCACTAAGCCATACTTGCCTAATTTAATAATATCGGTCTTTTTACTTGTTAGGGTTTTCATTTGTAATCCATATGATGATAGTGTTGGGAAGCACTTATCTAGGTACCGCGCTACTCACTCATCCCTTACCAACGAATTTCACTAAACCATACCCGGTACAGTCGATAATGCCGGCCATCTTTACATTTTAAAGTTTTTATTTGTAACCTGTATGATGATAGTGTATATGTCACTATGACACTCTACAGATCACCACTAACCGCTACCCACCCCTTACCATCGAATTTCACTAAGCCATACCCGCTATATCCAATTCTACCGACCATCTTTACTTTTTAAGATTTTCATTTGTGTGATGATAGTGTATAGGCCACTATGACACTCCACAGATCATTAATAGCCGCTACCCACCCCTTACCAACGAATGTCACTACGCTATACCTGCGACAATCAATAATATCAGCCATATTTACTTTTTAAGGTTTTCATTTGTAACCCGTATGATGATAGTGAACAAGCCACTGTGACCCTCTACATACCACTAATAACTGCTACCCACCCCTTACCAACGAATTTCACTAAGCTATACACGCTACAATCAATAATATTGCCCATCTTTACATTTTTAATGTTTCCATTTGTAGCATGTGTTATGATAGTGTATTGGACACTACGACACTCTACAGATCACTAATACCCACTACCCACCCGTTATCACCGAGTCTCACTAAGCCATGTCCACTAAAATCAATAATATCGGCCATTTTTACTTTTTAAGGTTTTCATTTGTAACCCGTATGATGATAGTGAATAAGCCACAACGACCCTCTACAGATCATATACCTGCCATATTTACATTCTTACTTATTAAGGATTTCACATGATACCCGTCGTTACGTTGTGTTTCTTGACAGGATTTTCCAACCTCTAGTTGCGAATCTCCCGTCATACATCAAGGGTACAACGCATGCGTTACTTTCATTCAACTCTCTCCAATTGACTCCTGGAAACACATACAGACTATTCCTAATGGATGTATGTTCCCTCTATACCTCCATTCCTCATGCTGATGGCCTCATGGCGCTACAATTCTTTCTGGATCAACGCACAGATCAAGCCATCCCTACTCGCACACTGGTGAGACTCGCTGAATTGGTCCTCACCAATAATTCCTTTGAGTTCAATGGCCACTACTTTGAACAAATCAGCCCTGTCGCCATAGGCACTAAAATGGGACCCAGCTACGCATGTTTATTTATGGGACATTTGGAACACCAGATTGAACTCAGCTATGATGGTCTTCTCCCTTCTTTTTACCGATGCTACATCGATGACGGCATCGGTCTCACAGACATGACAGAGGCGGAACTGAATCACTTCATTAATTATGTCCAGAACTCCCATCCATCTATCAAATTCACCACAGAAATTTCCACCACCTCTGTCAATTTCCTTGACACCACAGTCAAATTAATCCCTACAGGCCTCACGACCTCCATGTAATACAAACCTACGGATGCTTACGGTTTCCTCCTGTACAGCTCATCCCACCCCAAAAGCTGCAAAGATTCCATCCCACACTCCCAGCTACTACGCCTTCGTCGTATCTGTCAGGATGATAATGACTTCCTCGAGAAAGCCCATGAAATGCTTGACTTTTTCCGCAGACGGTCCTACCCAGTTCTTGTCCACATCTTTCAGTCGCATAACCCACGTCTCCCTGGAAATGTCCCTGGTCAAACAAACACGACCTCCTAACAATGAACCTAAGCTTATCCTCACCTTCCATCCACATGCCTATGCCATCAAGCACATTTTCCTCCAACACTGGTCTATCCTGGAATCCGATCCATCCACTCGTGAGGTATTCTCCAAGGGCCTAAGGTAACTTTCCGCCTAAACCAGAGCCTCAGAGACCACCTTGTGCATAGTCGCCTACCCACGGTCACTTCATATATGGGCACATTCAAATGCCATCGTAAGAACTGTCTGACATGCCCATACGTTGTTCAGACACCGGCGACTACATTCCCCCTAAGCACCTTCTCCTTGAAAGATTCTTTCACTTGTACATCCCGCAATCTGATATATGTCATCATCTGCAAACGATGTGACATGAAATACATTGATCAAATTGGCAGACGCCTTGCTGACCGTTTTAGAGAATACCTCAGAGACATTACTCAGGGCGCTGACAAACCTGTCCCCAACCACTTTAATTCCTCCAACCATAATGGGGTCGACGATGTATGTGTCACTGCATTGAAACCCTGTTTCTCCAACAGCTCCATCATGCTCAAAATTGAATGCCACTTAATCAACTCTCTGGGATGCGTCCATCCAGCAGGTATCAATACTGTTGTGGACGCCATTGTATAACTGTGCCATCTTCTCCAACTGACTACACTGTCTATCACTATGCTGTTCCCCCCTATATATTCATACCTAACTGTCTCCACACCCCTATATTTTCATATCAGTATGTTCACATATTTTTGGCGGCCTAAATCCTATCTGGCAACCTATTATACTTAAACTCTGCAGCCAAAGAGTGCCTTCGCAACTGGCAAAGCCGCCTTTGTCTGCTCCCACATGGAAACAGTGTAGTGGTGCTTTTTGCTTTTTTTTTTTGGGGGGGGGGGTTGTTTGTATTTCGTTGTTGGACAATGTGCAGTCAAGCTGAAAAACATTTGATGGCTACAGAAATGTGGTTTCTGAGGAAAATGCAAGGAGTACCATGGACAGATAGAAAAACCAATGACCAAGTACTACAGGAGACACATGAAAATCGTAGACTGATTAGAGAAATTATACGAAGATAGTCACAATTTTTTGGACATGTTATGAGAAGAAATGGATTGGTGAACTTATTGACAACTGGCAAGATCGAGGGGAACAGACCAAGAGGAAGACCGAGAGGAAAATACCTGGATGGCTTGGCCACGTGGCATGGACGAGACATGAACGCTGAGCTGATCCACGACTCTGGCGATCGAGTGAAATGGAAAATCATGACCGCCCACGCTTTCCGGCATGGTCCATGATTAATTGATTGATTGATTGATTGATTGATTGATTGATTGATTGATTATTTATCTATCTGTGTTGTCCTGTCCTTGACAAAGATTCTGAGAATCGAAACGTCGGCCGTCCTATGTGTCGTATTGTACGCTTTTGTGTGTATTTTATTTTATTATTCATTTTATATATTTATTGATTACTTCTGATTTTGGATTGTCACCTTTATTCCGGTATACGATGGATCTCCTTGTAAGGTATGTGCAACGTGTTTGTGTTTAGTACGTTTCTTCTCGCAGGAGCTTAATATACCTATTTGTTTCCAATTCATATCGTTATATCCTGCTGCAGCCGCTACATTTTTTTTTGTTAACTCAGCAGTCAGTATAAGGTCACCATACAGTGGATACCATCCCACTGTGGTGTACCCGGAAACGACACAGCTGATCGCTTGGCTAAGGAAGGAACAAAAGAAGAACAGCCTGATGTGCCCGTTACATACCACCAAAAGAAAAGAATGATCAAATCAGTCAGAAGCCACCAAAACCTGCTCAAGACGACTACCACTTTATGGACAAACCAGAACAAGTCATTATTCTGCGCCTCAGAACAGGACACAATAGATTACGCAACCACATGTATACAAAATTCACGATTGGTGACTCAGCCATGTGCACATGTTGTTTGGTGTCGCAGACAGCAGAGCACATACTCCAAGACTGCCAAATTTACAACATATCCAGGCAAACCTTCTGGCCTAGAGAGACGACAGTGGAAGATAAACTCTATGGACCGCTGAGTGAACTAATAAAAAGACAGTTAGATTCATACAAGAGACAACATTGCAGATATAGACATATTCCAAGCTAACGAAAGGAGAAGAAGAATATTTGATTTTCTTACTCGTATCCGTGGACTTTCAGATAGTTCTCTACTGCTGGCTTTATTTTGGGGATTCCATCAGGACTATGTAAACCTTTTCCAGTAATGACAATTATGAACCTCTTACTCCTGCTATAATTATTGCTCTTGTACTCTGAAAAAGATGATTAGGAATTGCTGATCATATAGGCATTACTGAAGGAAATATAGTATATTGGCAAAATCGGTATTATATATGCATTACCAAAGGGAGTATTATAAGACACTGTAAACTTCCCATCATATCCGCATTGCATTAGAAATAACAGGATATTGGGAAATTACTGAAAGCTCACTTTGAACTCCAGCGTAGGCAATACACGTGCTACTACTAGTGATTGCACTGGCCTGATTCTTGCGTGTGGATTAGCTTTCCCTATTACTAGTGTCTCTCGGCATCAAGTGAACCAACTTCGACTTCAGAGGTACTTGTAATTTACGTCCCCAAGTCAAGGACAAGAAGTCAACATTTTAGTCGAGTTGACCGTTGTAAAGGTTGAACCCGCTGCCACGGCACAGCACACTGGATGTTTAAGAACGAGTGGTCGTATCCATTCGTCATTGCTGACCGCCTTTGTTCATATTAAACGCCACAGTTGTTCATAAAGAACAGTAAACCAAGGCCTGGTTCCTGCAAGAAAGGCTGGGGGTTCGACCAGCCCCAAGTGGTAGGTGAGCTGACAAAAGATCCAGGATCTTTTCAATGTGCCTTGATGAGAGCGACATTCTCCAAACGATGTGCTGCTTGGGTATTATATAAATTAATTAAGTTGCATGTCCTTCACAGGACATAGCAGTCAACCCCAGCATTTTCGCTGTTCTTGATTTCTGGGTAAATTTACGTTCAGTAGTTTGCCATTGCTTTCTGAACGACCGGCGCTTATACCTTTTTCAAAAAAAAAAAAAAAACCACTGTGTTTCGAACCCGGGTATACTGACTCACAAACCGCGTTCGCAAGCCCTTAGCCATAGAGACCGGCTGGGGATTATAACGACTGGAATATTTCATGTTTTGAACCCGCTGACTTTGTTTTTGCTCGCCCGCTTTGAACTCAAGCGTAGTTCATACACATGATACTACTTACCACTACTGGGAAGTGCACTGGACTGATTTTTGCGTGTTTATTCGCTCTTCTTATTACCAGTGTACCTCGCCATCAGGCGAACCCACTCCGATTTCAGAGGTACTTGCAATTTCCGTCTCCTAGTCAAGGACAAGACGTCAACATTTTAGTCAAGCTGACAGGTGTACGGGTTGAAATCGCTACCTCTGCATCAGCACACCGGAAGTTTAAAAGCGAGCGTTCATATCCATTAGGCCATGTTAACCTCCATACGCTGGCTAGTTATTAACGGCCATGTCTGGCAACGGAATAATTGTTAAAGATAGATAGTCCTAAAGAAATGTAAAGATAAAGTAAGAAGTATATAACAAAATACAAAAAAATGCATGGATAGTGGATCAGTGTTGCAAGGTAAAATACTAATAACTAAAGTCACATATCAAAAAGCTAAAATATACCGACAGGTAATAAGTTTGATACCACAATATGAATATCACAATTTTCTGAAAGACAAGGTTATATAAACTTTGTTTTTTTCGCATATCCTTTACAGGACATCGCTGTCAACACCAGCATCTTTCAGCTGTATGTTGATTTCTTGGCAAGATTACGCTCAGTAGTTTGCCATTGCTTTCTGAGCGGCCGGCTCACATACCCCTAAGTTATCGATGCGATTCGAACCACCGCTGATTCTTACCGTCATCACGTTAACCCACGAGAGTATACGAGATTACGGAGAAAAGTCATAACCTCTAAGCCACGAAGCCGGCTTATATAAACTACACAATATGAAATAGCAAATGTATAAATTATTAACGCATAAACGTCGATTATATGAAATGACAAGACACTAATTGTAACACAGAAGGACTGAAGAAAATATATGCGATATAAATACGAAAATAAGGTGCAGCGCAGGATTGGATTTCGCCTCTATGCACGTTATTTCTAAACCATGAAAATTGCCGCTTGCGTGTAAATGGGAAGACGGCGGTGAAACAATTGGTCACCCATACTTCTTTACAATGATTACCTGTTATAGATATTTGAAGAAATACTTTGAAGATTGCCATGGCGGCATCTAATTTGTAATTATGGAGGTCAAGTTTTGGATCTCCACGTGATGATGATTCCAAGTAAATCTTTTCAGCATTCTTGAACACTTCTGTTTCGCCATCCGAAGCTTCCCTTGTTTTTGATGCAACATCGTCGTTAACGTTTCTCTGTGCATTTCCTTGTGATTCAGCGTTATAGTTAACATTTCTTTTTTCCCCGTTTTGCAATTGAACAGTTTGGTTAATGCTTCTTTGTGTCCTTCTTTCAGATTCAACATAGTAGTTATCATTTCTTTGTTCCCAATTTTGAGATTGAATAACGGGGTTAACGCTTCTTAGTGGCCTTCTTTCAGACTCAACATAGTAGTTATCATTTCTTGGTTCCCAATTTTGGGATTGCACTGTTTGGTTAACGCTTCCTTGTGTCCTTCTTTCAGAGTCAACATAGTAGTTATCATTTCTTAGATCCGTATTTTGAGATTGAATAACGGGGTTAACGCTTCTTGGTGGCCTTCTTTCAGACTCAACATAATAGTTAACATTTCTTGGTTCCCAATCTTGGGATTGCACTGTTTTGTTAACGCTTCTTTGTGTCCTTCTTTCAGATTCAACATAGTAGTTATCATTTCTTAGATCCCTATTTTGAGATTGAATAACGGGGTTAACGCTTCTTAGTGGCCTTCTTTCAGACTCAACATAATAGTTAACATTTCTTGGTTCCCAATTTTGGGATTGCACTGTTTGGTTAACGCATCTTTGTGTCCTTCTCTGAGATTCTACATCGTAGCCATCGTTGCTGGGAAAAGTATAAGATCTGTATTCCTGGAGAAGAAAGATTGGAAAAGATATGATATTAGTTCGTGGGCTAATTGCTGAAAATTAATGAGTTATTGATTAAGTGGAACGGAACTGTGAATTTACCAGTACTGCTCTGGGATAGCACAGACCCACGGGAGATAAATTAATTATCTGCAAGGGAAAAACGGCGAGTACAAGAACTGGTCATAACACTTCATTATGCAATGCTAAAGCATATTAATTAGATGAAATTGCATGGGCAATAAAGAACCTGAAGAATGGTAAATCACCTGGATGTGATAAGATACCAGCTGAGCTAATTAAAGCGGGAGGAGAAGAAAGCATACAAATCTATCACTCATTATGTAAAAAGATATGGAAATATGGTATATGGCCAAAAGATTGGAAGAGAACAATCTTCATTCCAATACCGAAAACGGGCAACCTGAAATTATGCACCAACTATAGAACTGTTGCCCTGATCAGTCATGCAAGTAAAATTCCACTAAAAATCATAATGGGAAGACTTCGTAAGAAAATGGAAGAATAAATTAACGTGGTTCAAGCTGGATTTAGACAAGGAAGGGGAACAAGAGATCACATTCTCAATATACGTTTAATAATAGAGAAGTGCAGAGAATTTAATGTAAACCTGTTCTCATGTTTTGTGGATTACTCAAAGGCATTTGACCGTGTACAACATCAGAAACTTTGCGAAATCATGAGGAATATGGACTTTCCACCACATGTAATACAACTCATAAGAATGCTCTATCTAGACCAACAAGCAGCGGTTAGAATAGATGGCGAGACATCAGATTGGTTTGACATCAAGCAAGGAGTCCGTCAGGGATGTGTGCTGTCCCCCTATTTGTTTAACCTGTACGCCGAAAATATAATGAGAAATGTAAGAGATGATTTAAACAGGGAGCTATATGATGCCCTAAATATCGGTTGTCATGACATACCAGAGATTTGGTATGCTGATGATACAGTATTGCTATCCACAACACAGACTGGTATAGAAAATCTAATAGCCTCAACTCAATTGAATAGTGAAAATCACAACTTATATCTTAACATAGCAAAAACAAAGATAATGTATACAGATAAAACCACTATGGAGAAAGAAAAATATGTTAATGAGGAAAAATTGGAGGTGGTGGAAAATGTTGAATAACTTGGGTCATTGATTACCAACAACGGTGACACAATGAAAGAAATTAAACGACGACTATCAATTGCTCTTCAAAGACTAAAACAACTGAATAAATTATGGAATGGGACAGACAGATCTACAAAAATTAGATTTTTAAGAGCATGCATCTTTCCCATTGCAACATACGCCTGTGAGACCTGAACACTTACAAAACAAGCTGAACAGCGCATAAACGCCTTTGAATATAAATGTTATAGACGAGTTCTAAGAATATCTTGAGTAAAGAAAAGAACAAATGCATCTATACTTCAAGAGCTGAATATTGAAGAAGGTTGGCTATTAAAGACTATAAAACAAAGAAAATTGAAATATTTTGGTCACTTGAAACGTTATTGGAGAGAACAATAATGGAGGGGTATATGTCTGGGAAGAGAGGAAGAGGAAGGCCAAAGAGAAGATGGGTGCAGAATGTGGTGGATGAACCCCAGATTGGTGTATCGGGCGCAGGACATCTTGCTTATGATCGAGAGGTTTCCGGAAGGTTGTTATGGGAGCGAGGTTCTGCAAAGGACATGCTACTGAATGAATGAATGATAGTATATTCACAGCTCTCATTCTGTCTACTGGACACAAGGTTGGGATATGTTTACGATAAAATGTATAAAATCGGTTAAGGAAACATTTATCCTCATTGTGTACCCTGCCAAAAGGCGTGGGCGGTCATGACTCGCCATTTCACCAGAGTCGTGGATCAGCTCCGTGTTCTTGTCTCGACCATGCCACGTGGCCAAGCCTCCCATATATTTACTTCTCTGCCTTCCCTTGTTCTTTTCCTCACAATCTTGCCAATTGTCACCAAGTTCTCTCATTTATTTTTTCTTATAATGTGTCCAACAAAATGTTGAAGGTCTACGTCTAAGTTCTCTTATCAGTTTACGGTTCTCATTTGCTTCTGGCTCATTAGTTAGTTAGTTAGTTAGTTAGTTAGTTAGCTAGTTAGTTAGTTAGTTAACTAGTTAGTTAGTTAGCTAGTTAGTTAGTTAGTTAGCTAGCTAGCTAGTTAGTTAGTTAGTTAGTTAGTCAGTCAGTCAGTTAGTTAGTTAGTTAGTTAGTTAGTTAGTTAGTTAGTTAGTTAGTTAGTTAGTTAGTTAGTTAGTTAGTTAGTTAGTTAGTTAGTTATTCGACAGATCATCCACATTGTACATCGAACCATTCAGTCCATAAGTGCTCGGATCCCCTCCTCAGTAATTCCCGCAGCGTGTAGCGGCTCATGACACCAGTTCTGTGTTGGTTAATTACTCTTCTTTGGCTTCCTGCGCAGTGTTATTGTTTGGCCACGCCTCTTTTAACTTGCTGTTCTCGCAGCCTGACCATGGTTGTAGATTCCCAGTCGTCGCTTGGTTCTCGTAAACGACTTACTTCTCGTAGAGCATTCAGAATGTCTGCCTGGTCCATGGCTCGCCCCCCTTCAACAGTAGCCCTACCTGCAAGTCTGTCAGGCTGCTTATTCCCTTGTACACCCGTATGCCTTGGCACGAAGATGACACTAATCTTTGCCAGCCGAGACCGCTCCAGAGACAGTAGCCATTCTCTTAGGATCCACCCTATCTTTATCCTTCTGAGAATACTCATTGAGTCACTAAGGACACATGCCCGGTTGAATGTTTGTCTCGAGCCATGTTATTGCTTTACTTACTGCCATGACTTCCATAGTCAGGCTGTTTATGGTCAAAGCAAAAGCGCCAGACTCTTCCTTCACAATTTTCCCTCCGGCCTGAACCGAAAAGGCCCACGAGCTTCTCATTCCTCGGCGACCGACCCATCCGTGTAAATGACCGCATCATCCTCTAACGAATTCTCGAAGATCAGAGCCTGTACTTCCGCCTCCACAGCAGCTGGATTTTCTTGTCCGCATTTCCTGTCTAGTTGGATGCACACTGAAAAGGATGTAAGGAACTCTGTTGGCACCTCTACCCACTCCTCGCCATGTTCTAAGTCCTCAAGTGAACGCACCTGCTGAAGAATGTCATCGGCTTGACCCATCCAAGACTTCCCTCTGTTTAATCTGCTGTCCTTTACCTTCTTCATCTCGCTATGCAGAGGATAATGTGTTTTTGCGTTGACTCTGAGATAGGCACGTGCTTGGCAAATTTGTATTCTGTCCCTCATTGTTGGAAAATCAAGAAGGTAGCGCATCGTCCTGCATGCTGTATCTCTTGTACATCCAAAAAATGATGCGCATGGCTTCGTTCTGTATCCTTTCCATTCTTTCTATCTACTTATGGCTAAGAAATGGCTTGAGCTAACTGGCGAGTAACTAAAGACAGTTTTATCATCTTCATGTGCCGCTTTTCTCATCTAAGTTCATCCTAATTTGTTCATTTAAGTTCCGTGATTCACTTCCATACAGCAAAACAGGTTCTATATACGATTTAAGCATTCTGTTTCAATGATAGTGACTTATTGTGTTAGATACTTTTCCGTGATGGAGTATCCACCAGAATAAGTGGACAACTCTGCAGCTGAGCAAAGCAGGGCAATCACTTGTCGGAAATGGCTTTCAAAGGCAGAGTTAAAAGCAATAGCTAAAATACAGAGTATAAATTAACAATGGGAAATGTTAATGGACTCCATAGTAGTATGTCAGGTCCTAACTAATACACAAACCACGAGCCGCTTCAACGAGGTGACGTCATATTTAACTATATATAAAGTATAGCTCCTACGCAGTGACGTCAAAATGAGGCTCCTGATTTGACCTGCTTATTTGAATATCGCGCGGTATTTGGTACTACCTGTATCTCCGGGGGTGGGCCGGTGATCGACACGGGTGGTCGGTGATCGAAACCCACGGTAATTAATTATCGAACCCGATCTGTGATCGGCTCGCGGGACAATGACAAGGCGGGTGGGGTCAATACAATTTTCACCATTACCCCATTCACCGACTCAGAATGATAGTCCTGTGACTAGTCAGCCACCAAAGCAGCTGACCTTGGTTTTACCCTCACTGTCTTATTAATCCGAGGGTGATTGTCCTTACGAGGTAGCGATAAACTGGATTTTAGGCTTCTACAACGTCAGGAAATAGACCGAGGTGAGATAATGGTTTAAAATAGTATCGCGGATTTAGAATCCATACACATATAAGCTAACAAACATAGAAAAGTGTCATATTCAGGCATATCTAACAGTAAAATAGTAATGTAGTTTTGAAAACAAAATATCCAATCAAAATAACACACCTGGTGAGCTATACCTTTTATATAGTAAAACATGACGTCACCTCGAAGGAGCGTCTCCTGATTTGGGAATTAGTTAGGATCTGACATTCTACTCTCCATTCATCCAACTAGCAATGAAATATTACCGGAGAGAAGCCAAAAAGTTTGTTAAAAATGAATGAATTAGGAAATCTTAATTCTGATGGACAAAAGGAAACAGAATAAAAATAGCAAACAAGAATATGCTAAGATAAATAAAGAAATATGAGATAAATGTGTGAAGGCAAAAGAAATTTGGTTAAACGAGCAATGCAAAGAAACTGAATTAAACTCCTTTAAAGATACAAAAAAAAATATGCGCAGAAAATCAGTGAGCTCACGGGAGAAAAATAAGAATAAATACAGGGTGTTTCAAATCAAAAACAGGAAAGATGTTTTTGGAGGAAGGTGCTATAATGAAGAGGTGGAATGAGTATATAATAGAATTATATGATGGAGAAAGGGGAGAATTAACCGAAGAAAATAACTTAGAGGGCCCGCCTATTCTAACAGAAAACGTTGCTGATGCTATGAAAAATACGAAGAAATGAAAAACAACTGGGCCAGATGAAATCATAATAGAAGAGTATTGGGAGAATTTGGAGTAGATATATTAACCAAAATACTGAATGATATTTACAACAGTGGATATTTACCGAGTTATATGCTGAAATCTGTATTTATAGCTGCACCAAAAAGACCGGGAGAAATTGAATGCGAAGAATTTCGTACAAGTAACCTCACAAACCATACCATTAAGCTTCTACTCAGAATTATAAGATACATTATGAGAAGAACAAGGAAGAAAATAGACATGGAAATTAGTGAAGAACAGTGTGTTTTTGTGGGAGGACAGGGTACAAACAATGCAATATATATATATATATATATATATATATATATATATATATATATATATATATATATATATATATATATATATATATATATATATATATATTACATATTTCGAACACTAATAGAAAGGTCAATAGAGATCTACTGAAACCAGGTAGCAGCAATTAAAATGGTAAATAAAGAGGACATATACGAATAAATAAAGCTAGGAGTACGCCAGGGGTGTGTCTTGTCACCAGATCTCTTCTCCCTCTATAGCGAAGTAATAATGAGAGAGATCAAAGAGAATCCAGGAATACTAATCGGAGGCTATAATATAAACAATACACGTCTTGCAGATGACAAAGTATTGGTGGTGGATAATGCAAGAGACCTACAAGAATTGTTGGACAATGCAGTAACAGAGAGTGCAAATAACGGACTCTCCTTGAATATCAAGAAAACAATTACAATGGTGATATCAAAGAAAATGTTAACACCAAAATGTGACATAGGAATAGAAAGGAAAATTCTTAACCAAGTGGATAATTTTAAATACTTAGGGCCATTTATAACATCAGACTGAAGATGTACAACAGAGTTTAAGAGCAGAATATGGCAGGCAAAAGCAGCATTTCAGAAAATGAAGAGTATCTTATGCAATTAGTCACTATCAATGAATGTAAGAAAGAGAGTGCTGAAATGTTATATAGAATCAGCTTTGCTGTATGGCAGCGAATCTTGGACTATAAATGAGCAAATTAGGAAGAATTTAGAAGCAACAGAGATGTGGATTTTGAGACGAATGTTGCGAATTCCTTGGACTGCCAGAGTAACTAACAACGATTGCCTGAAAGAGGCTAATGAAACTAGAACACTATATACAACAATAAGAAAGAGACGAACATCTTTCTTTGGTCATGTGATGAGAAGAGAGGCATTAAAGAAAATCGTGACAACTCTAAAGATCGAGGGGAAGAGAGGCAGAGACAGACCAAGAGAAATCATGCTAGATGGATTGAGACGGTGGCATGGAGGAATATCATCAGCAGAGTTGATCCAGAACACCACAGACCTAGATCTGTGGAGAGCACTTGATGATGACTTTTCCGTAGCAGTATAACAATAGCAGTAGGATGTTGTTTTGGCGCAACTTAAACCACAATGAATGATTGTTTGAGTTTTCTTTAAGTGGTCTTAGTGTTGGTGCCAAGTCAACTAAAGAAAACAAACTGAACCAATCGCCTATTCTTATAACCTCTCTCTCTCTCTCTCTCTCTCTCTCTCTCTCTCTCTCTCTCTCTCTCTCTCTCTCTCTCTCTCTCTCTCTCTCTCTCTCTCTCTCTCTCTCTCTCTGTATATATATATATATATATATATATATATATATATATATATATATATGTGTGTGTGTGTGTGTGTGTGTGTGTGTGTGTGTGTGTGTGTGTGTGTGCTTGCGTGCGTGCGTGCGTGGATGACGACGAAAATATTATTAAAAGAACTGTGTGACAATAGTATGTCCGGAAATGAATGCCGTCATTTATGATCAATTATTTTGAAAACTGTCTGTTGCATCGTTATGAAATTTTTTCTACCGTCTTATATTTACCCCGACCCAAGGAATATGTCTTTTATAGGTCCAAAAACAACTTAAATCATCGAAAGCGGCGACATTTCTTTGATGTTTTGGTGAAAAACTAGTGATTTCTCGCTAACAAACTTGTTTTACAGTAATGAATTCCCCGCCAATTCAGATGACGACACAAGGCGTATCCGGATTCGTATGGGAGTAGGTGCAATAAAAGAAGTAGCTTAAAAGTCGACAGGATCGACTGCATTGCACCGGGTTTTTGTCCCATATGGCTCAGTCTCTTTCAGCAGCTCGGAAAGCGTCGCACAAAGGCAAAGCATGAACTCCGTAGGTTCAGCGACGACCCTCGGGAGTCTCCGAAAAAATGCACTCGTGAAATTAAGGACGCGGCCCGGAATCGAACATACAACCTTCGGAGCCCGAATCAGACGGCTTGACCACTTCACCACGGAGACGCCCGAGAGGGGAGCAATGTGGAATATTAGTAAAGACTGAGAATTTACAGAGGCATGAGGTAAATAATGTGTAAATTGACAGGAAAGTAGAAGGAATATATTTCTTACCTTATTTTTCACTTCCTTTTTGTTTCTTCAGCTGTTGGTTAATAATTGTACACAAGGTTTCATGTTACTAGGATGCATTTAGCTTTTTATATTGAGTTCGTAAAAGCTTCAAAATAGCTGTGCGTTAATGTGCGTATGGAGTGACCAGAAATTATACCGCAATTTAGTCATCATGTGTCCATTTGTAAGGATCTGTTCAGCTGTCTGTGTAGTTTGTTCACACGTACAAGTAAGTGACAGACCCGCTGTGAGTCTTCGTGAAATATTGTCTACTCTGCTGATTACCTGTTTTGCACTATGAAAATAGTTGTCAGTGTTTCTGTAGTGGGCTTTCTTCTTAACGACCAAGATGTTGGTCCTCTTTTCATTGAAGTTTATAGATTGATTCATATGCACGTGTGATGTCCCCTAATTTGAAAACGTGTTTGCTGTCACGTTTCTTGTTATGCCACAATATGTCAGTTTCCACCGCAATATTACTCTTCTGGTGGTATAAAATGCATATATAGTACGATTTATTGCCTGGCACATGTCGCTGCATCTCGTCAGGTACATACCGCAGATGTCACACAACATAGAGTAAAATAATTAGAATCATCGTTCAAGCTGAAATATACACGTATTCACACAGTAATATCATTTGTTTACTACGGCAATTTTAAACTGACTATTATGTCTTTCTGTTTACACATGTTTACCATGGTAAACAACTGATATTACTGTGTGAATATGTGTATATTTAAGCTTGAACGATGATTCTAATTATTTTACTCTATGTTGTGCGACATCTGCAGTAAGTACCTGATGAGATGCAGCAAAATATGCCAGGCAATACATCGTACTATATATGGTTTGTGTCATCGTTATTTACATTCACTACGGGAAAACATTGTTTTGGTATACAATGCGTTTAGTGTGCGTGTGTGTTTTTTTTTTTTTTTCACTACCAGTTGTTTGTCACCGCTAAGGGCTTGCGGAATTGAAATCATCACTGTGGAATACAAATTGTTGCCATTGACATTGTGCTGATGCTGTATTATTTAGGGCCTGCAATTCGTCTGAATAGTTGGAGCCAAATATCCCAGTAAGCGTACACGTGGATTAAGGTCTGCGATCTGCTCAGACCTTAATCTGTGTCGGGCGATTCCAGTAGGTTGATGACTGCTCTCGGTTGCATAAAATTCAATCCATCCTTTCTCCAATAGTCCTCTTCCTCTTTCAACACATGGTCCTCACATTTTCCATTAACTTTTATCAATATTTAATAGCGCGGACTAGATTAGTATCTTGACGTCAGACGATTTGAATATAGTATTGTCAGCTGCCACCTGTCATTTAATTTTAGCCCACACAAGTTCAATAGGGTTATAATGAGAATGGTAAGGCGGAAGTCTCAAGCACCCATGACGATGCTCTTCTATCAACTTGTCGATTTGATATTTCTTGCTTTTGGCGTCTTTTTTTACAAGGGACAACAATTCTAGCTAGAAATACGTTTCTACAAATGGTATGTTTTCCATTCGGAGCCATATCTTTATTGCTCCCATTGTGCTCGATGCTATAGGTATTTTGTCTTCTTGGGCAACAACATTGATATCATGCATTGTCCATAATTGGACACGACGGTCTATCTAGGGTTGGAAGCACAGGTATGATACCTCAATTTAGTCATCATGTGTCCATTTTTAAAGATCTGTTCAGCTGTCTCAGTAGTTTGTTCACACGTACACGTGGGTGACACACCCGCTGTGAGTCTTCGTGAAATATTGTCTACTCTGCTGTTTACTTTTCCGAGACGGAACATGATTATTTGTTTTGCACTATGAAAATAGTTGTCAGTGTCTTTCGGAGCCATATCTTTATTGCTCCCATTGTGCTCGATGCTATAGGTATTTTGTCTTCTTGGGCAACAACATTGATATCATGCATTGTCCATAATTGGACACGACGGTCTATCTAGGGATGGAAGCACAGTATTCTCGAGCCAATCTCTTAATATATTACCATTCGTCTTATTATGATAATCCCTATTGTCTGTATGCTTTGATACAAACACGAGCCCAGAATTCTGTTGTAAGCCATTATGCGTATTACCAGCATGGGCCATGACCAAAAGCTGTCCTATACTACTGGGCACAAATCGCTTTATCTGTCCATCCACTGATTGCCATTCCTTATCACTTGTGTGGTGCGCATTGATCCAAATTTCATCCAAATACACTATGCCTTAATTTTCTTTGCGCATTTCCCATATTTCATGTAGGTATCTGCTTCTCATGGCTCCTAAATGTGGTTGCTCACAAAGAATATTTCTACCTCCCTTGTACTTTCTAAAAGTGAAGATAATGTCCTTATAATTTTCCACAAAGTTGTTTTGGATAGCTCTATGTTATTGTTCTTTCTCAACCAAACCCTAAGTTTTCTTACAGTTACTGTTTCTTTGGTATCCAGCATTTTTATAATGCTGGATAATCCTGGTTATAAAATCCAAAATTTTTATACTTTTAGGAGTCTCCGTGACGAAGTCGTCAAGCCTTTTGACTCGGGCTCCAAAGGTTGTGGGTTCGATTCCTATCCGCATCCTTCGATTCACGAGTTAAATTTTTCGGAGACTTCTGTGGGTCGTCGCTAGAGCTGCGGAGTTCGTGCTTTGTGCAATGCTTTCCGCGTCTCGGAAAGAGACTGAGCCATATGGGATAGAACCCGGTGCAATGAAGTCGATCCTGTCGACTTTTAAGCGACTTTTTAAAGCATTTTTATAATAGCTCGCCTTATGACATCTTTGTCAAAACTGTCTACAATAAACTTTCTACCTAACGTTTGGTTATTGCGTAGTGGTTTAATTCCAGTTTCTTGCACTCATCGACGAAATGACCGTTTACTCAAACCCAATGCATGCACTATTCCTTTTTCGGAATTTGTAATAGTATAAAACATTTTTCTACGATCAGCTTCTATACAAAAATATGTGTACAACTTCATAGCGATGCTTTGAAGTGTATACACAATTTCGCATTCAATCCCATTTTAAAATATTCACACATTTCAATGTTAGCGATAAGTGGTAAGATTTTTTTTTAAATAATAATAATCAGGTTTCATGAAATAATCCATATTTTGACGACATCTCTGAACAATCCCAGTTTAAACAGCGCGGGGTTCTTGGCATAAGTCCAATCCCGTGAAACACGTAGAATATTCAACATTGAGCGCTGATTGTCTGGCTACGGTGTAATACATTTTAAATTATGAACTTAATCTCTGACCCGTAAATTATATATCACATATAAACAAACATTGAAATCTGCTGTACAATCTCCAGAACAAAAAAAATTTTTGTTGGGTGGACATGATGATGAGGTTATATGCTAAATCTCATAGTTTTCCATCAGTTGGTTACTGAAATACGGATTTTTATATGGAGACAAACAAATGTGAATGCACTATAGAAGAGTGCCTCTCCAACACGATATCGCAAGACTCAAAACTCTATTAACCCAGAGGACAGTTGAACATCTACGGAGGCAAATCGGCAAAAGTGTGCTTCAGAGGCCCTAGCCTAGAGTGCGTTTCATATGTTTGATCCGTTAAATGTTCACATTGACGGCAAGCGCGTCGCGAATAATGCCGAAATTGAAAGTGAGGTTCTAAAGTTCCCGAGACTGTAGAGCAAGTACTTTTCAGCCGCAGTTTTCGAAGCAATGGTTATGGTGTGGGCAGAAATGCATCAATAATGATGGATTTAAATTGAGAAATACAGTCAAAGCTTAAGGCAATAATACTACTCGTATTCAAGATCGTATCTAATTTAGTTTTACCTCTATCAATTGATAACTAACTGTATAACTTCCTCTCGTGTGTATATATTGTGGAGAATGTAGAAAAGACGGCGATGAATGGTCAGCCTACCTCATAAAAATGTATTCTGGTATATGTGGCGGCATCTCAATTCACAAATTGATTATCCGCCATAGGTTTACCGTTACTCTTTGTTTATATGGTTGAACGGAGACGTGACATGGTTACAACAAAGAGTGAGCATTTCAGCTTCTGCTCTTCCTTACATTGTGTATTGTTTCATACTCCGATCTTCCTTGGCAGCAGCAGCAAATCTTGCAAAGCAAACACTGTGAATAACAGATCAATGAATGAAATTATGAACTATATGAACAAGACTGTTAGATTCATACAAGAGACGACATTGCAGTTGTAGACATGTTTCAGGCGAACGAAAGAAGAAGAAGAAGAAGAACATCTTAGAAACAGCTAATTTATCTTTACTGTTTCCACCTTGATATTGTGAGTCATGTCATGTCAAACTTTTGTTTCGTCTGTGTTTCTGCTTGATTCTGTCAGTCATGTCGGATCTCGTTAGTTTTCCTGCTTGGTTTTGTGAGTCATGTCAAACCTTTATCAGTTTTTCTGTTTGATTCTGTCAGTTATGTCATGTCAAAACTGTTGTACGTTTTTCTGCTTGATTCTGTCAGTCAAGACAGATCCCTTCAGTTTTCCTGATTGATTCTCTAAGTTATGACTTCTCATGTCATGTCGGATCTCACAAGTTTTCCTGCTTGATTCTATTAAACACGTCGTATGTCAGATCGTGTTATGTCAGATCGTGATTTTGTCCTGCTTAATTATGTGAGTCTTGTCATGTGATATCACATGTTATTAGTGTTCCTTCTTGATTCTGAGTCATGTCTGACTTTAGCTGCTCCCCTCCTTAATTCAATGAAATATTCATGCAGTGAGATAGGTTATCTTTTCTCCTGCTTGATTCTGTGAGTCATGTCACATCAGATCGTGTTAGTTTTCTCCTTGATTCTGTGAGTCATGTCATGTCTCGTCAATCCTACTGTTTGATTCTTTGAGCCATGTTTTTTTTTCTCAGATAGTGTACGTTTTCCTGCTTGATAATATGAGGAATATCATGTCACTTCAGATGTTTTCAGTTTTCCTACTTGGTTATGTGAGTCGTGTCATGACAAGTCAATCTTATCAATTTACCTGCTTGACTCTCTGAGTAATACGAGGGGCGGTCAATAAGTAATGCCTTCTATTTTCTATGTTAATACTTTATCGGTATGCAATTTATTTATTTAGCGGGATTCCACAAACACTCTTCTGCTGTGTGTACACTACCAACCTATTTCAGTCACATGTTGCGCAACAGTAATGGTTTAAAATGACAACCAAAGAAGTTCGGTTACGGCAACGTAATGTCATAGAATTCCTCAATGCTGAAGGCGAGACCCCAATTCGCATCCACGAACGTTTGAGTATTATTTATGGAGTTTCAACGGTGGATGTTAGTACTGTCAGACTTTGGGTACGTCGTTGTGACGAAACTGAAGTAGGTCAATCCTCATTGGCTGACGCAAAGCGTACTGGCCGTCCGTCAACCGCATTGACTCCACACATTCCTCGTGTTGATGACATCATTCGTAGTGACCGACGGGTAACACTGGATGAACTGTGTTCCATGTTGTCCATTAGTAAGGGCAGTGCCCAGACCAACATAAACATCTGGATTATTTGAAGGTTTGTGGGTATCCAGAATCTTGACAGACAGAAATTTTTAAAAAGCAAGGAAAATCATAGCCATCAACCTCCTGCACCCTTACGAAACTGAAGAAGAAGGGCTTTTATCGAATGTTGTGACAGGTGATGAGAGTTGGGTTCATTTCTTTGAACCAGAATCCAAGAGACAATCAACGGAATGGCATCACACAACATCGCCGACAAGAAAGAAGTTCAAAATGTCACCATATGTAGGAAAAGTTATGGCCTCCGTGTTTTGGGATGTGAAAGGTGTGATTCTTCTCGACTTCATGGAACAAAGAAACACGGTGAAGGATGACCGTTACATTGAAACTTTGAAGAAGCTTAGAGGGAGTCTTCGACGACTTTACCCATTCAAATAGCCGAGAATTGCAGTACTGTTGCATGATAATGCCACGCCACACACCAATAAATGTACCATTGATACGGTTGCAGAATTTGGCTGGACATTATTACCACATCCCTCTTACATTCTCGATTTAGCACCTTCAGGCTTCCATCTGTTTGGACCACTGGAAGAAGATCTTCGCGGGCACTTTAATGACACTGAGACCATTAAACGGTGAAACAATCTCTTGTGAGAAGATGAACAAAACTATAACACATAACGGAGACTACATTGAGAAATATATTTTTGAAGTACAAACTTAGGGCTTTATTTCAATGTAAGTTTTATCTGTTTTTTTTTTTGTTTTTTTCAATGAAATTAAATATTACGAGGCATCACATTTTTGACCGTTCTCGTATTATGTCAGATTCTGTCAGATTTAATTCTTGATCATGTGAGTCCTTAGTTTCCTTTTAAAAATATCAACTGGTAACTAACTATCTAACTTCCTCTAGTCTTTATCTATTGTGAGGAAAGTATAAAAGGCGGTAATGAAAGGAGCTGGTCAGACGGTTATTCTTTGTCTAAATGACTGAACGGAGACGCGACATGGTTACAACAAAAAGTCAGCAATTCAACTTAGGCTCTTTTACGGTCACTTCCTCACATGGTGTATTTCATCGTCTTCGTCTGATCTTCCCTGGCAGCAGCATTTGCAAAGCAAACCCTGTGAATAACGAAATAATGAATGAAACTATGACGTGTGGTAGACACATCTTACAAACGAATAATGTTTTCCAGCTTGATTCTGTTAGTCGTGTCAAAGCTTGTCAGTTTTCCTGCTTAATTTTGTGATCATGTCAGATGATATCAGACTTTTATCAGTTTTCCTGCTTGACTCTCTCGGTCATGTCAGGTCTCGTTAGTTTTGCTGCTTGATTCTGTGAGTCATGTCGTGTCCGACTTTTGTCAGTGTTACTGCTTGATTCTGTCAGTCAAGTCAGATCTCATGTTTTCCTGAGTGATTCTGTGAGTGATAACATATCGTGCCATGTGGCATCTGGCATGCTTTCCTGCTTAATTCTATTAAACACGTCATGATATGTTAGATTGTGTTAGTTTTCCTGCTTGGTTTTGTGAGTCATGTCATGTGATGTCAGATCTGATCCATTTTCCTTCTTGATTCTGAGCCATGTTGGATCTTATCAGCTCCCTTCCTTAATTCTATGACATATTTATTTCATGCCATGACATATGTTGTAATTTCACATGCTTGGTTTTGTGAGTCATGTCATGTCATGCGATGCCACGTGAGATATCTTCAGTTTTCCTGCTCGATTCTCTGAGTCATAGCAGCTCCTGTTAGCTGGCATGCTCATATTGTGAGTCATTTCATGTTAGATGCCAGTATTACTGTTGTTTCCATGAGTCGTGTCAGATCGTGTCAGTTCTCGTGTTTGATTCTGTGAGTCAAATCATGCCATGTCAGATTGTGTCATTTCTCATGAATGATTCTGTGTGTCACGTCGTTTCATGTCAGAACTTATCGATTCTTCTTCTGCTTGATTCTGTGAGTCACATCATGTCAGTCAAGTCGTGACATTTCTCCTGTTTGATAATCAGTCATGTAATATGATGTCAGCTTCTGTCAGGTTTTCTGCTTGGATATGTGAGTCATGTCATGTCATATCTAATACATTCTCTTACTTGATTCTGTGCGTGGTGTCCGGTGATAGCATGACTGTCCTTGTCATCTTGCTGTTTAATTATGTCATGTCAGATGTTATCAACTTTCATGCTGGATTCTGTGAGTCATGGCATATCTGATCTTGTTAGTTTTCTGTTTGATTCTGAGAGTCATGGCATGTTATTTTAGATAATGTTAATTCTCCTGCTTGATTCCGTGAGCCATGCCATTTCAGATCTTGACAGTTTTCCAGCTTGATTCTGTGAGTCATGTCAGGTCTTGTCAGCCATATTGCTTAATTCTATAAGTCATGTTTTGTCAGATAGTGTAAGTTTTCCTGCCCAATATTATGAGTCATATCATGTCACTTCAGATGTTTTCAGTTTTCCTGCTTGGGTATGTGAGTCGTGTCATGACATGAGAGATCTTGGCAATTTACCTGCTTGATTCTCTGAGTAATATTATGTCAAATATTATGTAAAATGCTATTCTTATAATATGTTTTTTGTTCTATCACCTCTGCCGTCTTTGCTAATTAATACATAGTTTTAACATCCCAGGTACCAATCCTGGAGATTTTCTAAGGTGACAGGAATTTACTCAGATCTCCGGATTGCGGATGTCGCCAAACTCGTCATATCTCTTTACGAAGAGCTTTCTTCCTCTTGGTAGACAGATTACTTCTTGTTTCTGCATATGTTGTTCATGGTTGGTTAGATTTTGTGGATACATTTTTCTACAGCATAGGGTAGTTTGTCCTAAGCGCAACCCTTCCTTAGTCGCCTCTTGCGACATGCCTGATAGGGAGTAGTGTTGCTGTTCTTTGCTTTACTTGCGAGTCCTGGCAACACACTGACGGAAGCATTCTGCACCTGACAGTTATTACTTTAGCCAACTCTGTCCATGCCATCACCATTCACGTACATGACAATTATTACTTTATCCAACTCGATCCATGCCATCACCATTTACGTACCTGATAGTTATTAGTTTAGCCAACTCTGTCCATGCCGTCATCATTTACGTACCTGACAGTTATTACTTTATCCAATTATGTCCATGCTATCACCATTCACATGCATGACAGTTATTATTGTAGCCATCTCTGTCCATGCCATCACACTTTAACGACTTGACAGTTATTACTTTAGGCAAGTATGTCTATGCCATCACAATTTATGTATCAGACAGTTATTAATTGTGTTAATTCTGTCCATGCCATCACTATTTACTTACCTGACAGTTATTAATTTAGCCAACTCTATCAATGACATCGCCATTTATGTACATAGCAATTATTACTATAGCCAACTCTGTCCATGCTATCACCATTCACGTAATTGACAGTTACTAATTTAGCCAACTATAGCCATGCCATTAAAATTTACGTACCAGACAGATATAGCAGCACTTGAAAGGCAAACCCTGTGAATAACAGATCAATTATTGAAAATAAGAAGTACAGTAGAGTCATCTAACACACGGCTAATTTATCTTTTTTTATTTTTTTTTTATTTTGTATGTTTCTGCTTTGATTTTGTGAGTCGTGTTATGTCAATTTCCCCCCCCCCCCCCAGTTGTTCTGCTTGATTCGGTCAAATCATGTCAGGTCTCGTCAGTTTTCCTGATTGATTCTGTGAGTTATGTCAGGTCTCGTCAGTTTTCTTGATTGATTGTGTGAGCCATGTCAGGAGTTTGTCAGCTTCTCTGCTTTTCTTCTGGATCAGTAAAGTCAGATCTAGTCATTTTTCCTGATTGCGTTAGTTTTCCTGCTTGATTTTGTGAGGCTTATTGTGTTATATCACATCTTATCAGCTTTCACTGTTGATTCTGAGTAATGTCTGATCTTAGTTACTTCCCTCCTTAATTCTATGAAATATTTCATGCCGTGAGTTATGTTGTAATTTATCCTGTTTGATTTTGTGAGTCATGTCAAGTCATTTAAAATATGGTTAATTTTCCTGCTCAGTCCCTTAGTCGTATCAGATCCTGTTAGTTGCCATGCTCATTTTGTGAGCCATTTCATGTCAGATGTCAGTTTTACTGTTACTTCTGTGAGTCATGTTAGATCGTGTCAGTTCTCATGTTTGTATCTGGGAGTCAAACCATGTTATAGAACTTTGATTCCTCTGCTTGATTCTGCAAGTCATGTCGTGTCAAATCGTGACATTTCTCCTGCTGGATATGCAGTCATGTCATATGATGTCAGCTGCTGACAGGTTTCCTGCTTGGATATATGAGTCACGTCATCTCACATCGTATACGTTCTTTTACTTGATTCTGTGAGTGATGTTGGGCGATAGCATGACAGCCCCAGTCAGTTTTGCTGTTTAATTATGTGAGTTGTATAATGTCATGTCAGATATGATTAATTTTCATGTCTGAATCTGTGAGTCATGTCATTTCAGATCTTGACAGTTTTCCAGCTTGATTCTGTGAGTCATGCCAGGTCTTGTCAGTCCTTTTGCTTGGTTTTATAAGCAATGTTTTGTCAATTAGTGTAAGTTTTTCTGCCTAATAATATGAGTCATATCATGTCACTTCAGATGTTTTCAGATTTGGTTTTTCTGCTTGGCTATGTGAGTAGTGTCATGACACGAGAAATCTTGGCAATTTACCTGCTTGTTTCTTTGAGTAATATTATGTCAGATTCTGCCAGTTTTCATTCTTGATTCTGTGAGTCATATCATTTCAGATCTTAACAATTGTTCAGCTTGATTCTGTGATTCATATAAGATCTTGACAGTTTTCCAGCTTGATTCAGTAAGTCATGTCATACCATGGCATATCAGATCTTGTCATTTTTTCTGTTAATTCTTTGATCAAAGAGTGTTCCTTAAATACTTGATTTCTAAGATATCTTACATTATATTTAATTCCATGTTTCTAAGATGTTACATATCTCTTGATTTTTAGCTTAATGTTACTTATCAGAAGAAGATGGTCTGCATTTGTATCTGCACATCTAAAGACTTCATGCAGAGATGCACTAATTTTCTTGTTAATACATATAAGATCATTTTGGTTTTCTGTTTTGTAATCGGATGAAGTCCATGTAGCTTTATGGATTCTTTAGCTAGGTAAAACACTGACGTCTATGTTATATTGGTTCACTGCGAAAATTGTGTGAATATTTCACCACTTACGTTCATTATCCAAGTTCATGTTTCCTCACGACTTCTTTTTTGCATAGGGTTACAGATCAAATATTTGATATTACAAATTTTTGAATTGTCTATTACATTTTGAAGTTTCATGTAAACTTCCTTCTTGATTGATTTCTCTTTATCATTTATTGGTGCTTAACACTGGATCACATTCACATTTTTTTCTTTTTGTTTACGGTTTTAAGGTCTAGAACAGGAAACTCTATAAATTCTTCCTTTGCCTCCTTTGGTAACATTATTGCCACTCCTTCACTAAAGAGAGGGTGTGTGTGTGTGTGTGTGGGGGGGGGGGTGCCTTTATGGCCTGAGAACAGCACGGTTTCACCTATGTTTAGATGCTGGGTGTTTGTTCCGTTAGACCTTGTTTCGCACAATCCCAAAATACTATTCTTATATGTTTGTCTATCATCTCTACTGTCTTTCCTAATTAATACATAATTCTAACATCCCATGTGCCACACCTGGAGATTTTCCTAGGTGAAAGGAATTCAATCAGATCTCCGGATTGCTGATGTCGTCGAAACTCGTCATATCTCTTCTAGAAGAGATGTCTTTCCTCTTGGTAGGTAGATTACTTCTTGTTTCTGTATATGTTGTTCATGGTTGGTTAGATTTTGTGGATGAATTTTTCTACGGCATGGGGTAGTCTGCCTTAAGCACAACCCTTCCTTAGTCGCCTCTTGCGACATGCCTGATAGAGAGTAGTGTTGCTGTTCTTTGCTTTCCTTGCGAGCCCCGGTAACACACTGACGGAAGCATTCTGTAATTGACAGTTATTACTTTAGCCAGCTCTGTCCATGCCATCACCATTCACGTACATGACAGTTATTACTTTAGCTGACTCTAACCATGCCATCTCCATGTGTTATTGCTTTAGCAATTTATGTCTATGTCATCACACTTTAAGGCCCTGGCAATTATTACTTTAGCCAACGTTGTCCAAGCCATCACTATTCACGTACCGGACAGTTATTACTTTAGCCAACCCTGTCCATGATATCAGCGTTTACGAATCTGTCAGATATTACGAGGGCGAGTCAATAAGTAAGTCACACAGTTCTGTGGGATGACAGGTAAATGTAGTTGGTGGTTTCTACAGGTGTCATTAGGTGACAACAACATCGAACTTTATATTCCCGTTCGTCAGGTGGCGCTAGGTGTCTCATGCGCATGCGCAGCGCACAAACAAAATGGCGACTGTACTTATGGAGTGGACGACCAAAGAGCAACGAGCTGTTGTGCGTTTTTTTTTCTTGTAGGCAAAGGGACTGCCTGTAAAGGACATTCATAAGGAAATGCTTCCTGTTTATGCTGACAAATGTGTGTCCCGTGAAGCGGTGCATAGCTGGGTAGAATACATCCTTCTTCGCCTTGTGTTCAAACATTAAAGGTTACGCCATCAGCAGGGAAGGTTATGTTGAATGTGTTCTGGGATTGTCAAGGAGTGCTTTTACCTAATTTCAAGAAGAAAGGTGACTATGTGAATTCTGATTCGTACTGTGAAGTTCCATCGATGCTTCATGATGCTATTCGAAGAAAACGTCAAGGACTGCTGACTAGAGGAGTGTTGCTTCTTCACGACAATGCCAGACCACATACAGCTCGATTAACTCAGGAGAAAATTAACCAACTAAGGTGGGATGTTCTTGAACATCCACCTTACGGCCCCGACTTAGCCCCTAGCGATTTCCACCTTTTTGGTCCACTGAAAACCCACCTTGACGGGAGACATTTCGTGAATGACGCCTAAATTGAAAGTGAAGTGAAAACGTGGTTTAGAATACAGAGCACGCAGTTCTATGCAGCCGGTGTGGGAGGACTGATAAAACTATGGTATAAGTACATCAATGTTGGTGGAAATCATGCTGAGAAATAAAGGGACAATGTATGTATAAAAATAAACTGGTTTCAAGTTGTTATCATATTTAGTTATTTTTCTACAGCCAATTGTGACTTACTTATTAACTTCCCCTCGTTCTTTAGCCAATTCTGCCCATGCCATCACAATGTAATACCAGACAGTTATTTATTTTGATAAATCTGTCCATGCCATCATCATTTACATACCTGACAGTTATTACTTCAGCCAACTCTGTCCATGCCATCACCATTTACGTACCTTGCAGTTATTACTTTAGCTACATTTGTCCATGCTATAGCCGTTTAAGTTCCTGACAATTATTACGTTAGCCAACTATATCCATGCCATAAAAAATGTACGTACCAGGCAGATACAGCAGCACGTGCACAGAAAACCCTGTGAATAACAAATCAATGAATGAAAATAAGAAGTTTGGTAGAGACAACTTACACACGGCTAATTTATCTTCCCTGCTTGATTCAGTGAGCCAAATCAACTTTATCAACTTTATCTTAAAAGGGTCACAAATTGGGCATGCAGGCCCGTCTTACATTCGGCCCTTCCAATCACTCATCTTTCGTTCATCAAGAGCATTATACATTCACATAGGAAGAAAAATAAACATTGTGAAATGAATGTTGTAAACATAAACAAGGCAAATTACCATGTTATGAGGCCCATCTCCCACCAACCCATACATCACCCCACCCACACACACCCCCCTCCTACCCACACACACCCAGGGACACATACATACCTCACCAACCGACCCATACCCTTCCCGCACCCACACACACTGCCCTCACCTGTTTCCCAAACCCAAACGCACTCGCCACCCACAAACAACCCCCACCAACCCACATATCCAGCGCCCACCCACATACACATCCTAACCCACACATCCTCTCCCCCACCCACACTTCCAACCACCCATTCCTCAGCCACACCTCCATCGACCACATATTCCCCACCCACGCACACACATCCCCCACCAACCCACACATCGCACATCCACTCACACATCTCCAAACCATACACACACATCCCCACCAATTGACATCTCCCTACCCACACACACACACATACACATCTCCCTAACCACCTATACATTCCCAGTCCACTCACACACACCCCACCACCCACACATATATCCTCCACCCACCCACACATGCCCTAACACAATCCCCCACCACACACATCCCCCATCCGCACATCACATACATCCCCTACCAAGCAATATTCCCAACCCACGCACCACACACACATATCCCTCACTAACACATCTCACACACACATACGACCACACATCCCCACCTACACACCAAACACATATCCCCACCCACATACCACACAATATCCCCACCCACACTCACATAGATACCCTCACCCACCCACCCCACATACCCCCACCGACACACCACACAAATCCCCCACCCACACACACATACCCCACCCACACACCACACACATATCCCCAACCAACACACCACACACCTCTCCCCACGCACAGACACATTCCCCACCCATCCACCAACACACTCACTCACCCACACATCCTCCACTACGCACCCACACACCCTCACCCACCCCCAACCAAACATCTCTCGATCACAATACCCCTACCCACGCACATCCTCCACCCACTCTCGCATCCCACCTTGACACATACACATCCCTCACCCACCTACACATCCCTAAGCCACTCAGACACCCCCACCCACGCACACATCCCCCACACCACACCCCCACCACCCACACATACTTCCCCCAAACACCACACATCCCCTACTCACCCACACATCCTCCACTACGCACCCACACACCCCAACCCACGCCTAACCAAACATTTCTCGATCACAATACCCCTACCCACACACACATCCTCCACCCACTCTCGCACCCATACACACATTCCCCGTGTAGTATAAGATGTGACAAGTCATGACTTATCAATGTTCAACACAATCCCCACATGAAATTTCAGACTTATGTAAGTTTCCCTACTTCATTCTGTCAGCCATATCATGTTAAACATTTGTCAGTTTTCCTGCTTGATTCTGTCAGTCAAGTCAGATCTCTTCAGTTTTATGATTGATTCAGTGAGTCATGTCATGTTAGACTGTCAAAAACTGTCATTTACTGCCAATATAATACCTTGCGGTGTATGGCCGGGGTGGGGGGGGGGGGGGGGGGGGGATTTAAGTCTGAGGAATTAACGCCGCCTGTCTAGTGCAGTCGCCGCGAACTGTGCAGTTTAGGATATTCTTGTTTCCCCCGACAGAAAAAGATCCCACACCTTACCAAGGTTTCAAACCTGGGTCTCTCGGAAGAAAATTCGGCGTTCTCGCCACTCGGTCAGCTGCTCCTCATGTTAGACATATGTAAATTTTCCTGCTTGATTCTGTCAGTCATATCACGTCAAACTTTTATCAGTTTTCCTTTTTGATTCTGTCAGTCAAATCAGATCTTTTCGGTGTTGCTGACTGATTCTGTGAGTCAGGCCATACCATGTCAAATCGTGAAATTTCTCCTCCTGGATAATCAGCTATGTCATATGATGTCAGCTCCTGTCAGATTTTCTTCTTGGATGTGTGAGTCATGACATGTCACATCTTATACTACTTGATTCTGTGAGTGATGTCGCGTGATAGCATGACTGTCCAAGTCAGTTTTGCTGTTTAATTATGTGAGTCGTATAATGTCTTTATCAGATATTATCAATTTTCATGTTTGATTCTGTGAGTTATGTCGTATCTGACCTTCGTAGTTTTATGCTTGATTCTGGGTATCATACTGCCATGTATCAACGTGCCTAATTAGTACAAGTACAGTTAACAAGAATAGGTTAGAATAAAGCATGGTATAAGTTGTGACGCGGTGAGTACTGACGATAAGTCAGCAGTACAGAACAAAGAGAATGAACTCTAAAGGTTACGAGTTCAACGGATCACGTGACAGGACGGATCTGACTTCAGGAGTCAGAAAGCTCGGGACAGAGAGTAGTGTCGTAATGGGGGTTTTAGCCGTAGTCCAGGTGGTACCCTGCAAGCCGAGGTCCATGGTAGCGTCGTAGAGCCCAAACACACGTCCCAGCACATGTTTGATTAGTGGTAGTGGGGGGCCTTGGACCCCCCCCCCCATCCCTAAGGGGTCCGAGGCGCATAAGGGTAGTAGGGGCACCGCCGAGAGGAGGGTACCACAAACTTTGAGACCCCAAGGCTAGGACAGGCACGCCCAAGCCAAAGTTGCTCGTTTGAGCAGGTGTAGAAAAGATTGCAGCCACTTGAAACCAAGAAAGAAGCTATGTTAACACTGTCATCAACTGTACGAAGATGTTGTGCGTCTAATTAGATACTACAGCCTGTTGCTAAGATGACGGCAGCTCGACGTGATCAAAGTTTCGTCTGCCCCAGGCGCGGTGCTGTTAGCCAAAGATGGAGAGCGTCTCATGTAAGTTGGTCGCACGTTTAAACATTGATTTGATAGTGACTGTAAATTCTCCTGCTTGAATCTGTGAGTCATGTCATTTTAGATATTGACAGTTTTCCAGCTTGATTCTGTGAGTCATGTCAGTTCTTGTCATCCCTATTGCCAACAATGGCCCTTCATGGTCAAAAAATGCGCTTGCCAGCGGAAACCTGTAACTTGAATCTTTTTGGCTTTTGGTGATCCAGCATGCTTCCATTGCATGCTCTCTCTTTTGCTGCTATGCTCTCTCTTTTGCTGTTCGTCTCAAAGTGGTGACACCATGATTCATCGCCTGCCATTATGCGGAAGAGAAATGCATCACCCTCCACTCTGTAACCCAGCAAATAGTTCAAACACCATCCTATGCGTTCCTCTTTTTGGTGGTCGGTCAGCATCCGTGGTACCCATTGTGAACACACCTTCCGATATTGCAGTTTCTTACGAACGACCTTTTGAATTGTCACAATTGACACACCAAATTCTTTCGCTAGTGAACTTATGCTTCGACAACGGTTCATCTGTGCTGCTGCATAAATTTTGGCGGTGGTTTTTTCTGTTGCATCAAAATGCGCTTGACCCTGCCGTCAAAGATCAGTCGTGAACCGACGTCCTTTCCGAAAGATTCGTGCCCAGTCTGTCAGTTGTCTTCGACACACATGTGTTACCGTACGCTGCCTGCATTCTTCGATGAATGTCCACTGGTCGACACCCTTCAAATGAAAGAAACTGAATCACCGCTCTTTGAGCTTCTTTTGGCGGAATTTGGATCAACCCGGCCATTATCTCAATGGTAAGAAACATAACATTTGCATCATGGGTCGATAAGCACTTGCTCTTTTATTCATTGGTCAGTACTTATCACATGACTATGACATGATCATGTTCAACGTACGCAGATACGCGCGGTGAGGCACGAACGGATTTCAAATGAACGCCCCTTATATTATGTCAGATTCTGTCAGTTTTATTCTTGATTCTGTGTGTCCTTGCTTTAGTTTTTTTTTAAATATCAACTGGCAACTAACTTCCTCTCGTTTGTTTATATTGTAGAGAAGGTAGAACAGGAGGCGATGAAAGGAGCTAGTCACTCTACTTCATAAAAAATGTGATCTAGTATGTGTAACGGCATCAAACTTCACAAAATGATTATCTAAATTATGATTACCGTTATTCTTTGATTACAGGATGAAATGACACGTGATATGGTTACAATAAAGAGTGAGCATTTCAGCTTTTGCTCTGTTACAGCCATTTCCTTACAATGGTTATTTCACCGTCTCTGTCTGATCTTTCCTGGCAGCAGCACTTGCAAAGCAAACCCTGTGAATAACGAACCAATGAATGTAAATATGAAGTATGGTAGACACTTCTTACAAACGAATAATGTATCGTCCCTGTTTTCCTGCTTGATTCTGTCGGTCATGTCAAAGCTTGTCCGTTTTCCAGCTTAATTGTGTGAGTTATGTCAGGGCATATCAGACTTTTGTCAGTTTTTCTGTTTCGTTCTGGAAGTCATGTCAGACCTCGTCAGTTTTGCGGCTTGATTATGTGAATTATATCATGTCATGTCCTGTCGGATCTGGCCAGCTTTCCTGCTTAATTCTATTAAACACGTCATGCTATGTCAGATTGTGTTAGCTTTCCTGCTTGGTTTTGTGAGTCATGTCATGTGATATCAGATCATATCAGTTTTCCTTCTTGATTCTGAGCCATGTCGGATCTTATCAGCTCCCCTCCTTAATTCATTAAAGTATTTCATGCTATGACATATGTTGTAAATTATCCTGCTTGATTTTGTGATTGATGTCATGTCTAGCCATGTCATGCTCGATTCCCTAAGTCATATCATCTCCTATTAGTTGTCAAGCTCATATTGTGAGTCATTTCAAGTCAGATGTCAATATACTGTTGTTTCTGTGAGTCGTGTCAGATCACGGAATTTCTCATGTTTGATTCTGTGAGTCACATCATGTCATGTCAGAACTTATCGATTCTTCTGCTTCATTCTGTGAGTTCCGCCATGTCATATCACATCGTGTCAGTTCTCATGCGTGATTCTGTGAGTCACGCCGTGTCATGTCAAATCGTGACATTTCTCATGTTGGATAATCAGTCTTGTCATATGATGACAGCCCCTGTCAGGTTTCCTGCTTGGGTATGTGAGTCACGTCATGTCACATCTTTTACATTCTCCTACTTGTCTGTGTAAGTGATGTCGTGTGATAGCATGATTGTCCTAGTCAGTTTTGCTGTTTAATTATGTGAGTCGTATAATGTCATGTCAGATATTGTAAATTTTCATGTTTGATTCTGTGAGTCATGTCATATCAGAACCTGTGAGTTTTCTGCTTGATTCTGTGAGTCATGTCATGTTATGGTAGATAATGTTAATTTTCCTGCTTGAATCTGTGATTCATGCCATTTCATATCTTGACAGTTTTCTTGATTCTGTGAGTCATGTCATATCAGAACCTGTGAGTTTTCTGCTTGATTCTGTAAGTCGTGCCATTACAGATCTTGAATGTTTTCCAGTTTGATTCTGTGAGTCATGCAATTACAGATCTTGAATGTTTTCCAGTTTGATTCTGTGAGTCATGTTATATCTTGTCAGTCCTGCGGCTTGATTCTATGAGTCATAATTTGTCAGAAACTATAGGTTTTCCTGCTTAATAATATGAGTCATATCATGTCACTTCAGATGTTTTAAGTTTTCTGCTTGGTTATGTGAGTCGTGTCATGACACGAGAGATCTTGTCAATTTACCTGCTTGATTCTCTGAGTCATGTCATTTCAGATGTTAATTTTCCAGCTTGATTCTGTGATTCATATCTGATCTTGACAGTTTTCCAGTTTGATCATGTGAGTCTTGTCATACCATGTCATGTCAGATCTTGTCAGTTTTCTGTCGATTCTTTTATCAAAAAGTGTTCCTTAGTTTCTTTATTTCTGAGATATCCTACATTATATTGAATTCCATGGTTACAAGATGTTATAGATCTCTTGAGTTTTAACTTAATGTTATTTATCAGAAAATGGTGGTCTGCATTTACATCTGCACCTCTAGAAATATTTACTTCATGTAGAGATAATCTAAATTGCTTATTAATACATAAGATCATTTTGGTTTTCTGTCTTGCAGTCGGGTGATGCCCACGCGGGTTTATAGATTCGTTTGTGAGAAAAAATCACTCCCGTCTATGCTATATTAGTTAATTGCGCAAGATTTGGTGAATATTTCTCCAATATTCATTCATAACCCTAGTCCATGTTTCCCCATGTCGTCTTCGAAACCAGTGTTATCCGGTCCTATTTTGGCATACGGTCACCTATACATTGGGTTGCCAGACGTCCGGCAAAGAGAGGAAATGTCCTCATTTTTAGCCTAATGTCCACCGACCGACAGGCAACGCTAAAATCCTTTAAAATGTCCGGCTTTTTAAATATTTTATGTTATCATTTTTTATGTATTGTTGTTACAACTTGCAATGTATCTACACTCTACCGTGTGTTTACATTCTTTATTAAAACTCATTGCCTAATAATATATATTTAATTTTCCTATTTATACCAAATATGAAATGCCAATTATTTGTATAATTTGAATCTAGCTGTTGCTCTATTCGGCAACACTAACAATGCTGTAGTCTCTGTGGTCAAAATGTTAATGTTATTTCCGGTTCCGGTAGCAGAGACGCCACTTAAAATTGTTTTTTTAATTTGTAATTTTTGCCGTCTATGTTTATGAAAAGGGCTTCTACAAAGAGAAAAATGCAAATTCTCGAACACTATGAAATATGAAATTCCATCCTTCGTTGAAGGACACAACGAGAATGCGACAAGGTGTACGATTTGCGATAGTTACTTGTCCGTTGCCAACAAAGGAACTACTGACTTGGAGCGCCATGTTGACAGTGAGAGACATAGAAACCTAATAAAAGTGTCCGCGTTATCTAGCACATTGACGTCTTTTTTTTTCCAGCCTAAGTACTCAAATATGTTGCTGAAAGCGCATGCGGCTGAAGCAAATTTGGCATTTCATACAGTTTGTCATCATCAGTCTTACAACTCGATGACCTGTACAGCTGGTTTGATGCACATATTATTTGAAGATTCAGAAATTACTAAAAAATATTGTTTGTGCAAAAACAAAGACTTAAGCAATAATAAACCAGGTAATTGTCCCCCACACTGTTGATGAATTGGATAAATCTTTAAATAGTATTTCATGTTTCTGACTTTCGACAGATGCTAGCAATCACGGTTCGCAGAAAATATTTCCGATCGTTGTTCAGTACTTTGACTGGAAAGCAGGTGGAATCCAAACTAAGATTCTCGAGTTAGACAACACACCAAATGAAACCTCAGAAACTATATCACAGTATATTTTGAGAACACTCCAAAAACATGATTTGTACTCCAAATGTATTGTTTTTGCTGGTAACTATGCCAATGTGAATTTTGGAGGCATTAACAGAAGTGAAGGTAGAAATGTGTTCTCCTATTTGAAGGAAGCCTTGAGCAAGCCATTAGTAGGCGTTGGATGTTCTGCTCATGTTCTGCACAACTGCATCCAACACGGCGCAGATTTAATGCAGATTGACGTTGAATCTATTGTCTTGAAGATATTCAATTACTTTTCTATATACACTGTTAGAACAGAAACTTTAAAGGATTTTTGTGACTATGTCAACATTAACTATCAGCAACTACTCTATCACTCTAAACCTAGATGAGATACAGTAAGATACACTTAATGGCAGCTATTGTAATAAAATCGTACTGATTGTGGGTTTAATCTGGACCGATTTAAATGAAACATTCAATATGTCCTCCATTGTCCTCCTTTTTGTCTTATTATGTCCTCCTTTTGATGCCCTCGTATCTGGCAACCCTACCTATACAACATATGAGATTGTCTGTTATGTTTTGAAGTTTCATGCAATAATCCTTCTTAACTAATTCCTGTTTTCCATTTATTGGTGCTTCACACTGCTCAAATTCAAACTTGTTTCCTTGTCTTATGTCTAAATATCTAGAACTCACTACTTCTTCCTCTATTAATGCCTAATTTGCCTATTTTGGAAACATTATGGCCACTCCTTTACTGGTTGCGAGGGGGAATGGAGAGGGGTTCACCAATGTATGACCTGAGAACGTCACTGTTTCACCTATTCTTAGATGATATGTGTCGCGAAACGCACGTGGTTCTCAGACGGGACAACACCATACCCACTCTGTCCCACCCCGTCTTGGTGGCTAGGCCACATTTTAAGGCGGGTGAGGGGGGTTTTCCGAGGAAAAAGAGTTAGGACCGTCTTCTGGGTCCTTGAGATGTTATGTATCGGGATTGTCATGAACTCCACGGGGCCCGAGAAACATAACGCAACTCTTTGAGTGTGCGTAGATCTTTTCTTTTGTAAATCGCACTCTGCTAAAACTCGGGGAATGATGAGTTGCCTTCAATTTCGTGAGGTAATATACTCGGAACTCTTCGGGAGAATCCGGTGAGTGTGTTCTTCCGGACCTGACTCGAAGAGACCATTCGGTAGCCAATCATCAAGAAAGGTGGCCGCTTCAATAGCCCGTTGTATTAGTGGCATCCCGGGGATCCGGAGAATGTTCTACAGCTAATGGTGTTGTGGTAGCTATCCTTTCACGGCCGTGTCCGCCAGCTGTAATCTGTGAAGCTCTTAGGGAAGCAGAGATTGATCTACAGTGGTGGCATTGTTGTCCCTGAGACGAGAGGCCGTGTCTTTGACCAGCTGTATCATGTTGTACCTTTGGGGATCCAGAGAGTGGACCTACAGCCCAAGGCTTGATGAACCTACCGAGTCACTGTCTGTTGAATAATTGTTCCTAAGCTTTAAAGGTAAAACACTTTTATACTTGGCGTCGCTTAACTAAAGTTTGTATTACAGTTGTGGGTCAATTATCAACCAGGCCGGCCAGTTGCGCCGTATCTGTGCTCTGACCGATATGTACACGTTGACCTCGGGTCAGCCGACACCAGCTGTTAGTTAAGTCTCGACCAGGCAGGCTAGTTGTGTAGCAAGCCTGTGTGTGTACTATGACCTAGATTAAGCTAAAACCAGTCTTCAACAGACAAGACGAAATGTGTTTTTGCGAGCCAGCTCAATCGAGCAATCTGGTGGACGCAAATTTACTATACATTCGACGCCCTATCTTAATAATGGGGCAGTTGAGGGAGTTATGATTCTAACAGAAGAATTCCTCTTGAACAGAGCTTGCATTTGTTTCCCTTAATCGACGAGGTTGATATTAGTACGTTTCAATCATCATCCAGTGGCGTGGTTGAAACCAGTACTTGTCAAGCACTCGTGTGACGCGCGAGAACCACAGTTTCTCGTTACGGTGAAACCCGACTATGTAGGAGGCTATAAGCTGAGAAGTAAATATTGCCCCATAGGCCTGTTGTTATTTAACTGGGCTTAGTCTGAAGGGGGAAAGATATCTTCACACCTACGAGGGATTGAACCGTGGGCCAGTATAATGGGGGGGGGGGGACACCCACTCATGCATTGCGTGGATATTTCATCAGTGTTGTCTGACTCGATACTTCCTTGGATGGGGAAAGGAATAATTGTCAGGCGGGTCTGTCTCTATTGTCTCTATACTGTCATCGGAACCAGACTGTTTGGGGTGATGATTCGACACAATTCCTAGGCAGCCTATGGAATTTATTTATGTGATGAGTGTCTATCTATATACCTACACCCACACACCACAGAAATCCAGGTATCCAAGGAAGAAAGGTGGAAAGCGACAAACACAAGTACATGAAACTCTTCTGTTGTTTGTCTGGTCTTTAATTCAGTATTTCAGGTTAGTTATCATTGTAGCCTGAGCATCTTCCATTAACCTTGGAGGTGTCATGGAGTACTTACCTGAAATATTCTGATAAGCTTCTGTACTTTTCTGATGAGACAGATTGTGATTACCAATGAGATGATTTAGGCCATAACCTTTGATGATCTCCATAGGAGGTATGGAACGTTACCATCCTCAGGAAGGGACCCTGTCTCTCTATCTAATATCCATTAGGTATGAGCTGGTAGGGAATGTGTCATCCTATTTACTATTTACTAGGGATGAGACGCGTGGCTGAAAAGCTACTGGACTTAAGTTAGGATTACTAGGAGCTGTAACCTAATCTGTCCGTGAGATGTCTGGGAGTTCAGACATACGATGCGGTCTGAGCTCAAGGACCTGACCACAAGATATCGATGGAGTCAGTGTATACTTTTGGTGTAGTATGTATTATGCAAGGGTGTGATGGATATGTACACCTGGCTTGTTCTTGTTTACAGGAACCTCTGTGCTGTTAACTAGGGGCGGTGGGCGACTGCAATTTGCTGCTGCTGATTCCTGTTTGCTGTGTGCTGTGGACCTGTGCTGTGTGCTGTGGACCTGTGCTATGTGCTGTGGACCTGTGCTGTGTGCAGGGAACCTGTGCTGTGTGCCGTGGGGCTTTGCTGTGTGATGTGGCATCCTTTTCTGGTGGCTATAGGCGAGTGACTGTTTGCTGCGAAGCCATATGGTGCTGAAGCCCAGTGTCAAGTGACAGTTGAAACTTACCAGGCTCAAGTCCGAAGGTTCCAGGCGGCATCATACGGGTGCAGGTGAAAGTACTCTTATCACCTTGTTTAAATACAGACACTAAAGACATTGATCTCTGTCGAGTGGGAGGATGAGAATGTCCAGCAGACTACTCTCACCCAGCTAATTGTTCCATGTCTGTTAGTCCGTCTGTTGTCTGTCGGTTAGGCAGAGTCTGAATCTCCAATAAAGATTCTAGATTCGCTTTTTATAAGGTTGTTTTCTTATAGTCAGTTATGTGTCTTCTTGTATCCACAGTCGTCATATGGATAGAGTCGTCCGGGAACCGTCCTGGGGATAATTGGTGTAAAGGGTAGACAGAAGGTAATCACGAACCCCAATTAAAATATATCGACAACCACCGAGAACCAGGCCGGTTTTGTCACAAGATATAAATGGTGGCCAGTATGGGGACTAGATCAAATCTAGTCCATTGAATAGGGGTAATAGATACATTCTACCTGTGTGGGAATTAGATCAATTCTAGTCCTATGAATACAGTGAGATTATAGTTCTATGAGATTACAGTTCTAGAAGATTATAGTTCTGTGAGATTATCGTTCTGAGAGACTATGGTTCTGTGAGATACAGTTCTTTAGGTCTTTGATCCCATCTAGATAGTATAGATCAATTGGAATAGTCTGTCCTGTCGGGATCAAGTCTCAGTTGAATTCTGTCTATACCTTGATTGTCAGGGAAACGGCGACTAACTGCCCCTGTCGACTGATACTGACACACACACATTACAACCCCTTTATCACATTGCCATTTTCTGTTGATTGGTACGTTGTTTGCATATTTTGTTAATTTACCTCTGTTGCAGAAACAGTAGGAGAGATGGCAGATACACGTCCCACCATCAAAGAAATATGGGAGAGGGGAGAGGAGATAGGGTTCAGGGGGGAGGAGTTGAAGAAATATGTCCTAGAAGTAGACGGAGAGTGGCGTGAAGATGAAAGGAGGAGCAGAAAATCTGAGATACAGCAGGAAGCTCGAAGGATCGCCTTGGAGGAAAGACGAATAGCGCAAGCCGATAAAGAGTATATCAGACTTGAGCATGAGGCTAAGAAAGCTGAATACGCGCAAGAATCTAAGAGACTCGAGGCTGAACAAGAAGCCAAGAAGCTGGAGGATGAACGAGAAGCCAAGAAGCTCGAGGCCGATCGTGAAGCTCGGAAGCTTGAGGCCGAACGGGAAGCCCGTAAGCTTGACGCAGAGAGAGAAGTTAGGGACCATGAGCTTAGGATGAAAGAGCTCGAGTTAAAGATTCTGACATTAAGTAAAGAGCCATCTGCAGCTGGACAGTCGGCAAATTCCCGAAATCTGGGATATGGAGGTAACCTATATAAGTCCATGATGTTCCACCTGAAGCCATTTAATCCGCGTCGAGAGACGATTGAACAATTTATTAATAAATTTGAATCGATCGCTACCGTGATGGGATTAGCGACAGAAAAATGGTGTCTTCCGTTAACACAAGGACTGATAGAAGGGGCTGATGAGGTCTACTCTCAATTACCTCCTGGGCAAGAGAGTGACTATGAAGGCTTAAAAAGAGCCCTGCTCCATAGATTTCAGATGAGCCCGCAGAAATATCGGATGATGTTTCAATCGGCCCAAAAAGAGAAAGGGGAGATGTACTCAATGTATGCCACCCGTCTCAAGTATTATCTCTCGAAATGGTTGTCCCTTGCGGGGTTCCAAAAAGACTATGACAGTCTTGCAGAGATGATCATTGTAGAGCAAATGAGGTCCCATATGGATAAACCGCTACAGGTTTTCTTGGGGCAACATGGATCAGAGCGAATCGATGACATTGTTATGTGGGCGGAATGCTACGAGACAGTACATGGGGATTCCAATAATCTCTCACACAAAACACTAGCCCAATCTAACAAAGTTAACGGTAAGCTTAATGGTAAGTATACCGATAAACAGCAAGCAGGAAAGCACAGTAGAAAACAAAAGGGGGGTTCCTTTAACCAGACTCCGGTTAAATCCCCGGAAAATCCCAGTAAACGACGACCCGCGAAAACTGAGGGGTTGAGAAGGTTCTGCAGGGATCTCAGAACTAGTTCTTGTCAGACTGAGGATTGTAGGAACAAAGCAACAGAAACCCAGTATGCAGCATGTATGTCTGTAACTGGGAGGACCACTCAGGAACGACGGGTTCCTGAGGATAACCTACCGAAGGAGGCTGAGGTTATCGAGAGAACTACTCAGGGACGACAGTCTCCTGATGATAACCTACCGAAGGTGGTCGAGGTTATCGAGAGAAACCATCAGGAACGACAGTCTCCTGAGGATAACCGATCGAAGGTGGTTGAGGTTATCAATGTAAATAGACAACAAGATGCCATCCGGCAGTCATGTTGTGAGACGATGGCCAAGAGTAGGGATCCTCCGGAGAGGGGACATCACTACAAGAAGAGCTATCGTGTGTCGGTCCCGGACGGAAAGGCACCAGATAAGAGGATTCAGAGAGGTAACCAAGATGAGGGGATGCCTCCGTCTTCCTTATTAGGCACTGCCTCTGATATCTCGCTCAGACCTCTGAGGAGAAGACATCGTCGGTGGATTGACGGCGGTCCACCGAATCGATTGACTGAATCCCAGGTAGGACCCCTGCCTGATTCTAAGCTTTATTTTCCCAAAGATGTTCGGGAAAATGGGTCTGAAAAGCTAGTTGGCAGTGGAAAATACCGGAAGTCCTGTTAACTCAGGCGTGACCATAGTTGACAGTACGCATCCTTACGAGGGCGCTGGGGTATTGTCTAGGGACTATTGGTCAAGATTACACGCACCCTTATGGATTTATAGGGAGTTGCGTGGATGTCAAAGACTCGACCACATCCCCTCCGCCAGGGAGAGCGGTCAACCCTGAAGAGACCAGGAGGAGATACGGTGCCCGAGGCAATGGCAGGGGAGATGAGGTAATAGGAGAGGGTTAGCCACTCCCTCATGAGACACGCAGGCGGTGTTCAGAGAGTTAGCACTCTAATCACGATAGTACCACACCTCGTGAAGCCATAGCACAGTTGAGTAGACACTCAACAGGCCACGTTTGCCAGCAGAGTGCGATGTGAGGTAACACGCACGAAGGTGAAGGTCACCCCGCGTGGTGGGTAACCACGGGAGAGAGGTTAGGGAGACGGGAGACTGGACTTGAGGCGTTCACATCGTTTAGAATAGCGTTAGGAGTTTTGTGTTCACTAATAGATAGAACTAGCATAGGGTTAGCAGTTTGTGTTAGATAATTCTGTGGCTGTATATTGTGTATTGCATTAGCGACTGTTTACCGCTTGTAAGCGAGCCAACGGCAATAAAATGGACCATACATTTTGCCTCCCACACGACTTGCAAGTTGTCTTGTATGGGTGTGTGAGAAGTACCCGTTGAGGCCTGTCAGTTGAGTTGTTGACAGGCCAGGGTAATTGTGGTGTCAGAAAGTGGTGCTTGGACGAAAGCGCCAAGCTAATACCCACAGTAAAAGGGTAATTGTGGTGTCAAGAAGTGAAGCTTGAACGAAAAGTTCAAGCTAATCCACTCATCCACGGGCTCCAGACTAGGGATTAATTTTTGTAGTAACGATAATTTGTGCAGACAGGAGAATTTGCGAGCTAGAAATATGCCTATCGTGACAAAATAGTGTTTAATTGTGTTTATGATATATTTATTGAATGAAATCAGGTATTCTTCGAAGCTGTAAGTATTAATATTCTTATTTTCTTATATTTATTCATATATTTACCAATTTATTCTTGAATAAGCACCAAACATGATTCACGGCGCAGGAATACACAGGCAGCCGACAATATTGATTTTTGAGATCTAAAAATAGCGCTGCGCGATGACGTAGATTGATTGACAGACAGTTGTTCTGCGTCATTAGCATAAAGCAGTCGAGTGTTTACAAAATCGCTTAGCGGCGGCCCGCCTGAATCTGTGCTGTATATTGTTTATTATTTACTTATTTAAGTTACTAAATGAATATATTTATTTGTTGACACATTATTATGTTATTTTGATTTCTTTACAAGCATTTATTCATTTTTGGGTCTATTTTCTCTTTGCTTATCGTCACGATGGAACTATTTTCGGGCTAAGCATCTGATACTTAGCTGCACAACGTTTACAGAAATTAACTAGGTTAGTAACGAAAGGCAATTATTGTTTAAAACAAAGACAGGACATTGACATTAAAATTAATTAATACATATTCTAGGTGTTCGTAAGTCTGTCATTGTCTAAGTCATTGTCCTTAGTTGTCGAGTAAATCATATCGTTTAGTAGGCGTGTTTACTGCTGCCCTATATATCAGAGGGCAAACAACAGCTGTGCACATACACCTGTGGGCCAAATACCGTGTGCTACGTACGAAACGTGTCGCCACCCCAGTGTACCAAACAAGGTGACCTGTGTCAAAGGAGCTTCGTTCCCACATTAAGCTGAGTACACTTATATATTTTGTCATGCAATTTGATTAATAGTGCATCTCTTTTTCAGCATGTAACGCGTTGACATATTTGTATACTCTGTTTTTTCTGCAAGATAAATCTGGGCAGGGTATAAACAGAAAGCACAACTGATAGTGATCAGATAAAAACAAACATAACATATCAAAGATAAATAACTGATTAAAGTCATCATTGCCTATCACTGTTAGCCAAGTACTAAAGTAAGATGGCAACTTTATCAGATTTCATAAAAGCAGGCAAAGAACTAGAATTAACAGGAAAAGAACTACAACAATATGCTGATCAGAAATTTAAAGAAACAAAAGAGGAACAAACACGAAAAGAGAATGCGGAAAGGGACGAACGCGCACGAGAAAGAGAACATGATAAGGAGATGAAACAAAAACAATTAGATCAAGAGAAAGAATTAAAACAAAAGGAATTAGATCTAAAGCAAAAAGAGATAGATGAAATGGCACGAGTTAAAGAAAAACAAATTCAGGTAGAATCAGAGACACAATTAAAGATGAAAAGCATGGATATAGACTCACACGCAGAGATCTCTGCCACTAAACTAAGAAGTCAACAAGAGGAAAATAAGTTCAACAAATACAAAAATATTATCAAACCATATTGTAAAGAGGACTCCATATCTGCCTGGACAGAGAATGTAGAGTATCAATTTAAATATCACCAAGTTCCTTTAGATATGTGGGCTCCGATTTACATGAAGAATCTAAGTGGTGAGCCCCTTAAAGTAATAGAGTCTATTCCTATTGAACTTAGATCTAGCTATCAATACATCCATGATAGGATTATGCAGCACTTTTTACTTGATGCCCCTGGGTATCAGGTTCAGTTCTCAAATTTAAAACCTAAACCTAGTGAAACTTTTATAGATTATTTTTCAAATGTGCAGAGTGTACTAAACAGGTGGCTTAAAGCAGCTAACATAGGAAAAGACTTTGATAGATTAAAAAACCTAATAGCTATGGACAAGTGTATATCTACTATACCTTCTCCTTTTGCTAAGTTTTTGCAGCAGTCGGACATTGAGAACATCGAGCAGTTCGAAAAAAAAGGCTCAGCATATTTTTCTTCTAACAGACAGATTTTTAAGACCTCAAGTGACTCTGAGATAGTTTCCTTTGTCAAAGACCAATCAAAAAACTATCAGGGTAACAGAAAACCTTTTCAGAAGTATGATAAGAAAGACAGAAAAGTTTCCAAATGCATGTACTGTCAACTAATGCACGACACTTATGCTATGTGCGACAAATCGCCGAATTATCCGGCGCATCTTGAAAATGTGATCAAGAAGCAGCAAAGCAAACGGTCTGCATACAGGCGTGCAATCAAATGTTTTTTTTGTTCCTCTTATGGCCATTATTCTAATAAGTGCCTTGGCCGCCAACGTTTGAAAGCTAACAACGCTATGTTGATTGACACCTCTTCAGATAGTGGTAGTGAGAATGAGTGTGAGATTGAAAGTGACTTACCAACTAACCAAGCAGAGGATGTGTGTGCTGCTAACGATATGTTAAGCTTTGACAGCTGTGAACGATGTCACCAATTCCATGCAGACGGAATACTGGAATGTGGACATACAGTACCATGCTCATCTGAGAGTGTGAATGCAGCATTAGCCTCCAGAGGCAAGTTAGTGTTCCACAATGCAATGGTCAATGATGTACCATGCCAATGTTTGCTGGATAGCGGCAGCACCCTTATTGGTCTTCGAAAAGAACTAGTGAGTCCGGGTGATTACACAGGTGACACTGTGAAATGCCGAACCTTTTCGGGTAACGTTGAAATTTACCCTTTGGCAAAAGCCCGTATTGATTCTCCTTTTCTTTCCGGTACCTTTACTTGTGCAATACTTAACAACCCTTGTACAGATTTAATTTTGGGGTGCTTACCTCAACTGAAACAATGTACTAGTGAAGAAATAGTTGCATGGGAGAAATTAAATGCAGCTAAGGCAACAACCAGAGTTGACACTTCAAAACATCATGACCCATTGCAAAATGAGACACTACTAATGCTTTTTCCAACCAGCACAGATGACAAAAACAAACAAAAACTTATACACCAGCAGAAATCTGATTTTAATGTGTCTCCATACTTAAAATTGTCAAGAGGCAAAGCCAAAATGACCAAGAATGCATCTTGGTTCGTTAGACGTAATAATGGCATTTCAACTACATGTCATATTACTAGTAACCATGAACAGGTGTTACTTGAACAACATCAGTTAGGTGTGCTAAACAATGCACACAAAACACCATGTGCGGGTCATCGTGCATACAGCAATGCCAGGCCAAGTTTTTTCAATAACAAATTATTTTGTCATGATCCATTTGCTGGTAATGGCTGTCATCAATTGATACAAAAGTTGAAGGGTAAACATCCTACAGCTGAAATACAACCCTTTACACTGGCACCCAAGCCATTTGATAAAGGAAGGGTCAGTTCTACCACAAGCACACAAACAAATGTGCGAAAACAAGTAATCTGGAACTTGATCAAGACAGATTTAGGCTACTTCCATACAAACGAAATGGCAAGGACCATTCAAAGTAGCACATAACCATGGTACATGTTGACTATGAAATATCGATAAACAGACACTTAGAGATATTCCATGTCAACATGCGGAAACCTCACTTTTCAAGACAAGAAACAGAAGTAGTGACAGACGAACAGATTGCACCAACACCAAGTGATCAGACGACAGACATACACAACGCAACTACACTAGTTAGTGAGACTGGCAAATCCGACGAGGGGCATACATGTAGTGAACTTATAGAATACACATGAATAAATCAGAATACTGATGACTGGACAATACACCTACTGAAACTGAAACATGCCTTTGACAGAGTGCGACACTTCGGTCTCACTGTCAAACCAGCAAGGTCAAATTATGCCTAAAATAAATTCATTTTTGGGTCATGTCATTTCTCAAGTCCAACTGTAGACTGACCTGAAAAGTAGTACCAAAATTATGAATCTGACCATGTCTAACAGAAAGAAACAGGTCAGAAACCTTTTGGGATTAGTAAATTACTCAGAAATTACAAATATATTTTCCAATGTCTTAAAATCTTCTGGAAATGAAATGTGAAAGATGCATTATTAATTCCTGCATTGTCAAAATTGAAGATCCTTTTTTATAAATATTCCAATCCCTCCGCTTGCCTAATCCTAGGCTCATTTATTATCTTAGGTCATATGCCAGCAGAATCTCCATCACTGCAGTACTAGGCCAATTTTTTTTTGAGGTCATCTTCCATCCGCTTTGCTGCGTGATCAGTAAGATCACACATGCTGAGTCCAAAGATTCCATATCACAGTTGCAGCCCTAGGCTTCATCTATACGGTGAGAAGGCTCCATCGAGTTCTGACGGATGTTCACTGCATTGTCCAGACCGACAACTCCCTGATCACGGTCATACATAGTGGTGTGCATCAAAATGACCGGATATTCAGGTGGTCACTAGTTTTACCATCTGGGGTAAAAATACCTGAAATCCAACAGTTAAATGTAGAGGGATGGTTGGTACATGGATATCTGATAATATAAGATGTAAAATAGCTTACATACATATCCACATTATTGGTGTAGTCATGTACCAAAACAATGAACTATCATGTGTCCGTGGACATCAGATTAAGAACTGTGCTGCTATACTTAGATACCACCGTGTGAACTAGGACAGCTCATTTCCAACTAAGCTCCATTCCGGTGTATCATATATATGAACCGCAGAAAACAGTGTCAGAACAGTGCTTAATTACGGACACGAAAAGACAGAGCTACGACACCAGCGAACTCTACACGTGCACTACCGAGAGAACATTAAGATGACTGTGTAATGTATTTCAGATACCCAGGCAAAATGTGTGGTTATATTATGCCTATACAACCATTGCACATACATGAAGGCAACTACTAACCTGTGTAAACCAAATACTATGTATATAAACTTATTGTGATATGTAATATAATATTTTAAGATAGTGATAAATTAGATGTAGGTTAGGAACTATAACAGTTCTCATTTATTTTAATAATGTAGTTAGTACAGTAATTAACCCATTAAAATTAGATTAGAATATTAGTTTAGACATAAGAATAGTTTATTACAAGTTAAATTAAATTTATGATATGAATAGTACCATTTAGATTGTTATATTTCACTTAGTTTCATTGTAGTTAGTTTATTCCATCTTAATGAAACCATACCATCTTTCAAATATTACCATTTATTAGTATCATCATTTTACATCATAATAGATTAAAAAGAGTAGATAAGGTAACATACAGCATTTACACCAGTTAGATTAAGAACATCACTCATATAATTCCTTTGTGCATTTAAAAACATTATTTAGCATAGTATTTAGAAAAGTACATAAATTGTGGTCACATAATCCATTTAATTAAGGTACATAACTCACATCACAACAATTGCATTTAAATAGTTAGATTACATCACTTAGATTAGAAAAAAATAAGAAGTAATATAATCATATCATATAATTAACATAACAAATTTAATAAATTTAGGTAACACATTAAATACTTAGTTATAGAATTAGAATGGTATGTTAGAATGTAAAGTTTTCGTTAGTGAAATTGTGTTAGTGTGAATGTGTTGTCTGTAATATAGTTTAGAACTTAGATTACAGTATTTTGGGTTTCATAACAAGTGAATGTAGTCACGAATTAGTGTTATACACCTGTTTGTGGCCACATTGAACCAAATTATGACACTCAAAAAACTAACATACATACACATAGAATTTATAAATAGAGGATAGAAATTAGATTAGTAGATTTATTACATCCAAACACACAAACAAACAGAAAAACAAACATATAAATTGCATACACTATTTGTAAATCAAAGACAGATAACTATGGGGCCAGGGGACATAATAGACAACGAAGAACTAAATTAACAGTGAAATAAAGTCTTACGCGCGGAAGCGAAGGAGGTAAAGCCTGTCGCACACACTCTTGTAGAATGGTTGTTAAATATTATATGGGGGACATGAAATAATTCATGTGTTGACCCTAAGAAAGTCAACTTTGTATGGGTAGTAAGTTAATTTACTATGTGAGGGCAGGTCTTATAAGACAACGGTCCGGTTCAGACATACCTCTGATAAATATAATATAGCATGTGAGAAGGGGCTCACGCCAACCAGTCAAGTTTGTGGCGATTGCCAGTAGCCAAGTAAGGCTTTGCTACATTGTGACAATAGTTATTAATAGTCTATTGGAATGCCCAAAGCCAGGTTATCTAGAGTCTTTGACAAAAATTAGAGACACTAATTTTTTGTTTAGGAACCTCTTGCGTCACAACCAATGAGTGAAAGTTGATGACGCAACACAAGAGGGGTGGGTGTGTGTCAAAGACTCGACCACATCCCCTCCGCCAGGGAGAGCGGTCAACCCTGAAGAGACCAGGAGGAGATACGGTGCCCGAGGCAATGGCAGGGGAGATGAGGTAATAGGAGAGGGTTAGCCACTCCCTCATGAGACACGCAGGCGGTGTTCAGAGAGTTAGCACTCTAATCACGATAGTACCACACCTCGTGAAGCCATAGCACAGTTGAGTAGACACTCAACAGGCCACGTTTGCCAGCAGAGTGCGATGTGAGGTAACACGCACGAAGGTGAAGGTCACCCCGCGTGGTGGGTAACCACGGGAGAGAGGTTAGGGAGACGGGAGACTGGACTTGAGGCGTTCACATCGTTTAGAATAGCGTTAGGAGTTTTGTGTTCACTAATAGATAGAACTAGCATAGGGTTAGCAGTTTGTGTTAGATAATTCTGTGGCTGTATATTGTGTATTGCATTAGCGACTGTTTACCGCTTGTAAGCGAGCCAACGGCAATAAAATGGACCATACATTTTGCCTCCCACACGACTTGCAAGTTGTCTTGTATGGGTGTGTGAGAAGTACCCGTTGAGGCCTGTCAGTTGAGTTGTTGACAGTGGAAGGAAGCGTATGTAGCGAAACGCCAGTGGTCCATGTCCTTATGCATTCTTTTATTTTGGGTAGACAGGGGGGAACGGCTTTCGGAAGCTCTCAGTTCTCTTGTTCTCTCAAATCTCCATGAAAGATGGTTCTTTGGGTTATCTTCCTATCACAATCTTTACATGGAGCAAGTAGCCAATGTCTTTCACATCGGGTAAACCCGATGGAGCGCCTTGCGCCAAATGTGCGCTGGTGCGGCTGCTAAGCAATTCATGGCCGTGTACACACCTACCGTTGGATAGTGGCATCTTGTCAAGTCGATTTGAAGATTGGGACAGAGATGCAACATCCTACTGAAGTGGTGAAGAAAGGTAGGGCTTGGGTTGTGGGTACTCCAGCCAAACATGGAGTTATAAATATACAATGTGTTGAAGGGGAAGATGAATTGGCGAAAGGCCAATCATAACCAATGACGAGTTGGGTGACCGTTAGCCGATCTGGCTGCGCGTCTTGTCCTTGGCATAGCCGGGGAAGTGAATCTGAACCATATATCTCCCAAGAGGATTTCATTTGTTCTTGGCGTCAGATGAGCTGTTGCTATCTTTCTATCTACGGCTTGAATTGGACAGATTGTCATCTTTCTGTTGTATATACTCAGTGGATGGCTATGGTAATTTTGGGGATGGGGTACACCAATCTCTGATCTATCTTCTTGAGCCAGAAGAGGCTATTCACAGGACTATCTCTTTCATCTGTTACTAGATAGGATGATGTAGGGAAGATAATGGACTTCTTTATCTCATTTAGAGATCCTGCATTCCGCTAAATCTATGTGTTCTGTGGGGCACTGCTGGTACATTGCGGCGACAGCTCAAACAAGAGCAGAGCCGGGAGGGGGTAGGATCTTCTTTCCTATTCTTGCAGGGAGTGGGGAACTACACTGCGTGCCATACAACCCCATTACTATACTATTAGTTAATGAGATGTAACACACGGATTACTGGGCGCACCACACCACAAGATCTTGCGGGTGAGAAAGGCATGGTTGCAAGTGAGAGGGAAGCATGGGAATGAATGTGCCCAATCATAATAAAGGCTTGGTATGAGTGTGGAGGGTGTGTCGTGTGGCCAAAAAGACAACCGGACTTCGTCCAGCTGGAGGTCTACTCAAACCCGGACGTGGCCAATCCAGGGGCTACCTGACAGGTCAGGCCTGGTCATTCAGGTATTAAATATAGTGTATTTGTGTGATACATGAGTCAGCCCAGTCGCTCAGGTTTTGTTTATCATTTCCAGGGTCCTCTTCTATGGGAAGTGACTATGTCTTCTAAGGGACATTATCACCAGTGCTTCTAGGCTAACGCCAATATGTCCAACGAGGCCAACTCAAGGTTTGGTGTGTTTAACTCTGAGACAGAGGCAAGGTGCAGGTCTTGAGGCAAGGACATTTTGTATGACTGGTGCATTGCCGGTTTTGTTTTAACAACATACGCCTGAGAGCAGTTGTTGTCTGGAGGGAGCCTAAGAGTGATTTTCTGGCATACCCATTTTATACCGGACATTAAAAGGACCCATCCATTATCCTTCACAAACACCTCACCTTATCGGCAACACTAAAGCCTTTCATAGGTCAGTGAAGACCTAGTGCCGAACTAATTCAGATGACAATGAACAGAAGTCCTCAACACACCAGTCGCTTGGATTCTACAAAAGCCGGTTGAACCTACACCCAGTTGCTGGAGAAGGAAGGTGATTCGGACATCTTTGGTGAGAAGTGTGTGGACAGATCAGACAGTATCTGAAGCTGGATCTGTGACTGTGGCGACTTGAGGCTCTGTGTTGGAACTTTACCAGTGTAGTGTCTGTGTAGATCTATCTGTTTATCTGCCTTTATGTGTTCCTGTGCTGTTCTTGATTAGGTTAATAAAATTACTTCCAAGTTGTTCTGACGACTGCCATGTTATTTATGCGTCAGCCAGAAGAACACTGCAGGAAATAGGTCCATAGGTCGAAAGAAAGAGTGACAGTGAGTCCAGGGAAAACGGAGGAGGGTTGGCAGGTAAAGACCTATCCCAGCCAGGGCTATAGAAGATATTTGAAATATTGTGACCGGGCTATTTGGGACCCTCCACGTAGCTTGTTACAGCGTATTCCCGGCTGGGATATTCTAACCTGATTAGGAGTTGGGGGTTGCCCGTGCTGAGACCACTTCGAGACAAAAGTTCGGTATACCTCACTGTTGTTTGTGTGAGGGGCTAATGTCGCGAAACGCACGTGGTTCTCAGACGGGACAACACCATACCCACTCTGTCCCACCCCGTCTTGGTGGCTAGGCCACATTTTAAGGCGGGTGAGGGGGGATTTCCGAGGAAAAAGAGTTAGGACCGTTTTCTGGGTCCTTGAGATGTTATGTATCGGGATTGTCATGAACTCCACGGGGCCCGAGAAATATAACGCAACTCTTTGAGTGTGCGTAGATCTTTTCTTTTGTAAATCGCACTCTGCTAAAACTCGGGGAATGATGAGTTGCCTTCACTTTCGTGAGGTAATATACTCGGAACTCTTCGGGAGAATCCGGTGAGTGTGTTCTTCCGGACCTGACACGAAGAGACCATTCGGTAGCCAATCATCAAGAAAGGTGGCCGCTTCAATAGCCCGTTGTATTAGTGGCATCCCGGGGATCCGGAGAATGTTCTACAGCTAAGGGTGTTGTGGTAGCTATCCTTTCACGGCCATGTCCGCCAGCTGTAATCTGTGAAGCTCTTAAGGAAGCAGAGATTGATCTACAGTGGTGGCATTGTTGTCCCTGAGACGAGAGGCCTTGGCTTTGACCAGCTGTATCATGTTGTACCTTTGGGGATCCAGAGAGTGGACCTACAGCCCAAGGCTTGATGAACCTACCGAGTCACTGTCTGTTGAATAATTGTTCCTAAGCTTTAAAGGTAAAACACTTTTATACTTGGCGTCGCTTAACTAAAGTTTGTATTACAGTTGTGGGTCAATTATCAACCAGGCCGGCCAGTTGCGCCGTATCTGTGCTCTGACCGATATGTACACGTTGACCTCGAGTCAGCCGACACCAGCTGTTAGTTAAGTCTCGACCAGGCAGGCTAGTTGTGTAGCAAGCCTGTGTGTGTACTATAACCTAGATTAAGCTAAAACCAGTCTTCAACAGACAAGACGAAATGTGTTTTTGCGAGCCAGCTCAATCGAGCAATCTGGTGGACGCAAATTAACTATACATACGACGCCCTATCTTAATAATGGGGCAGTTGAGGGAGTTATGATTCTAACAGAAGAATTCCTCTTGAACAGAGCTTGCATTTGATTCCCTTAATCGACGAGGTTGATATTAGTACGTTTCAATCATCATCCAGTGGCGTGGTTGAAACCAGTACTTGTCAAGCACTCGTGTGACGCGCGAGAACCACAGTTTCTCGTTACGGTGAAACCCGACTATGTAGGAGGCTATAAGCTGAGAAGTAAATATCGCCCCATAGGCCTGTTGTTATTTAACTGGGCTTAGTCTGAAGGGGGAAAGATATCTTCACACCTACGAGGGATTGAACCGTGGGCCAGTATAATGGGGGGGGGGGAGGACACCCACTCATGCATTGCGTGGATATTTCATCAGTGTTGTCTGACTCGATACTTCCTTGGATGGGGAAAGGAATAATTGTCAGGCGGGTCTGTCTCTATTGTCTCTATACTGTCATCGGAACCAGACTGTTTGGGGTGATGATTCGACACAATTCCTAGGCAGCCTATGGAATGTATTTATGTGATGAGTGTCTATCTATATACCTACACCCACACACCACAGAAATCCAGGTATCCAAGGAAGAAAGGTGGAAAGCGACAAACACAAGTACATGAAGCTCTTCAGTTGTTTGTCTGGTCTTTAATTCAGTATTTCAGGTTAGTTATCATTGTAGTCTGAGCTTCTTCTATTAACCTTAGAGGTGTCATGGGGTACTTACCTGAAATATTCTGATATGCTTCTGTACTTTTCTGATGAGACAGATTGTGATTACCAATGAGATGATTTAGGCCATAACCTTTGATGATCTCCATAGGAGGTATGGAACGTTACCATCCTCAGGAAGGGACCCTGTCTCTCTATCTAATATCCATTAGGTATGAGCTGGTAGGGAATGTGTCATCCTATTTACTATTTACTAGGGATGAGACGCGTGGCTGAAAAGCTACTGGACTTAAGTTAGGATTACTAGGAGCTGTAACCTAATCTGTCCGTGAGATGTCTGGGAGTTCAGACATACGATGCGGTCTGAGCTCAAGGGCCTGACCACAAGATATCGATGGAGTCAGTGTATACTTTTGGTGTAGTATGTATTATGCAAGGGTGTGATGGATATGTACACCTGGCTTGTTCTTGCTTACAGGAACCCCTGTGCTGTTAACTAGGGGCGGTGGGCGACTGCAATTTGCTGCTGCTGATTCCTGTTTGCTGTGTGCTGTGGACCTGTGCTGTGTGCTGTGGACCTGTGCTATGTGCTGTGGACCTGTGCTGTGTGCAGGGAACCTGTGCTGTGTGCCGTGGGGCTTTGCTGTGTGATGTGGCATCCTTTTCTGGTGGCTATAGGCGAGTGACTGTTTGCTGCGAAGCCATATGGTGCTGAAGCCCAGTGTCAAGTGACAGTTGAAACTTACCAGGCTCAAGTCCGAAGGTTCCAGGCGGCATCATACGGGTGCAGGTGAAAGTACTCTTATCACCTTGTTTAAATACAGACACTAAAGACATTGATCTCTGTCGAGTGGGAGGATGAGAATGTCCAGCAGACTACTCTCACCCAGCTAATTGTTCCATGTCTGTTAGTCCGTCTGTTGTCTGTCGGTTAGGCAGAGTCTGAATCTCCAATAAAGATTCTAGATTCGCTTTTTATAAGGTTGTTTTCTTATAGTCAGTTATGTGTCTTCTTGTATCCACAGTCGTCATATGGATAGAGTCGTCCGGGAACCGTCCTGGGGATAATTGGTGTAAAGGGTAGACAGAAGGTAATCACGAACCCCAATTAAAATATATCGACAACCACCGAGAACCAGGCCGGTGTTGTCACAATATGGTCCTGTTCCGTTCCATCTTGTTTCGCACAATCCTAAAATACAATGCTTATAATATTTCTTTTCTGCTTCTACCTCTGTTGTATGTATGCATAGTTTTAACATCCCTTACGCCAATTCTGAAGATTTTCTTAGGTGAAAGGGATTTAATCAGATCCCCGGACTGAGGATTTCCCCGAAACATCATATCTCTTCTGGAAGAGCTTTCTCTTCTCTAGGTTGGTTAAGTAATTCTTTATCTGTATGTGATTTGTTCATGGTTGGTTGCATTTTGTGGCTGATTTTCCTACCGTATGGTGCAGCCCGCTCTAAGGACAACCCTTCCTTAGTCGCTGACATATGCCTGGGTCATTGACATTGAGGTGAGTGACCTGGCTACGAGAAAAACAATCAACCCTGAGAAATAATGGGGCGGGTGTGAGTGGAGACCCCCAGGGTGGATGGGGTGAAGGGCAGATTAGTTTTGTGTGAAGTCAAGGGACTTCAGGACAGTTGATGTTTTGGCGCCGAACGGATCGGTTGTCGAGGACGTGGGAGTTTAGACTGACAGTGGGTCAGTTCTTGTGTTGTGTTGTTCTCCCAGTTGTGAATGCAGGCCTAAAACCCAGTGTTGGTTGGATAGTTAATGGAGGCCTGAACCCAGAGTGGGTGATATAGTTAGTGGAGACTAGACCCAGTGTGTGGGTGTATTGTGTGAGGTCCAGCGGTGGATAGGAGCTGGATTACCTGTCTTGTGAATTTGAGAAGACAGTGATGTGTGCGGGTTAATGTTGTGAGGAGGATATGGATATTCTATGGATTATATAGTTTTTTCTGGATATATAAATATGTTCCGTGGGTCTGTGTTATTTCTGTATTAAAGGATTATGTGCGCCAAAATCGATCTTGTTTACTGACTGATGAATGTACACTGCGGGGGTGAGTCATAGTGTAAGACAGTGAGATAGCTCAATTGACACACCAGGAGTATCGTTACCTAGACAACGACCATATCACGAACTTATCATAACGAACTTCGTGATATTATCTGAGGGCTCTCCGGTCAAGGACGACGGGGATATATTGTATTAACTGGGAGCTCGTCGCTTAGTAAAGATTTTCTGACAGCTACATTCGGTCAAGGAACACCCAAGCTAGCAGACAGTTAACGGAAAACCAGGATTAATCCAGAAGGTGGTGAGAATATCGTGCGTTTGTGTGTAAGACGGCACATCGGGAAAGATTGTCGGCGCGCGTGTGGAAGACACGCCATACAGACTAACCGGGAGAGTCGACTACGGTGACGGGTTAGTCACTAGTCACAAACAGCACGGACTGTCGGGTTGAGAGAACAGGCGCATGTGTTTATAGGTCAAGAGACGGAAGCGCCAGCAGACAGCACAGATGAAATGTCGCGTGGACAGTGAGTTGTTTGCGACAAGAAGAGGTCAGTCCTAGGTGTGTGTGTCACAAGACAGGATAACAGACAGTGAGCAATTTCGTCGCGAAGTCCTGTGCGTGGTGAGACATTTTGTGTGTGTGCTGAGGCAACGCACTGTGTTGGTCGCGGGTCAACAAGTGAAGAATTTCCCACAGGTAACACAACGGGGGAGGACGGTGGAAATTGTGAATTTCCACGGACAAATCGGGTCAGCGCTGTTTACGAGGACAGGTGACCGAAGGGCGTAGTAACAGTACCCCACCGCAGCCAGAGTTGGGGCGGGTTAATGGTGTAAAGTGTGATTTTCCACGGAATTAGGAGAGCAGCCGGGTTGGGACTGAGAAGGCTGTGTGGAAAGTGTTTACTAAGGATTTTTCCACTCAAGGTGACAAAGAGTACTGAGGTACTGACTTGAGGTGTCCGGCAATGTCAAGGCTGATGCGGTGGAAATTTACTAAAATTTTCCAGTGGAGAACTGAATAAACAAGGTGTTTGTGAACGAAAACCAGACTTTATGTTCGTCTTTGTGAATCCTTTTGTGATCATTACTCTGTAATCAGCAAACATTTTGACAACGAAGGATGACGTGGCAGCTCCGCGAGCATGGGTGCATACAGTTGTTAAAAGAACTTACTATAAAGAGCTAAAGCGCTGGACATTTGCTGCCATTTTCTGGGTTGAGACAAGACGTTTGGATTATTACTTTGTTGTCACCACGTCCAGGGAATGTAACAACATATCGAAAGAACATTTTGGATAACTACTATCACCTTCAATTTTTTTCGACGATTCTAACTTGTGATCACCACGTGAAATTCAGTAACCACTCAACAAAACAATAAGTCGCTTTGGAAACTAGCGTCGTAGACATTTTCAGCATATTGTGGGAAACTATTAAAAACGAACGAAAAACTTTTGCGACGGATTAATAAGCACATTAGCGTCGGTCAGCCATTTGGACATTTTGTTTGCTCTCATCGTTTTAACTGGCGTTATCGTTTGTGTACTTATATAGATGGATATGTTATTACATGTAGTGTTTGGGTAGGCATTTTTTGCAATTTCTATCTATCATAGGCCTTGCAAAACGTGGGTATTTCTGGTGCTTAAGATATTTTTTGTAAGGAAAACGCTAAATGTTAGCGTCTCGTGCATTGGCATTGGGGTCCTAACTAATATCTAGAGCCATGTTGTCTGACGTCAGATTTGTGTATATTTTGATGCTATACTTTTTTTTTTCTTTTCGTTATATTTACAATTGATATTTGTTGTATTCGGATATATGTTATTATTGTGATCTTTCGTCATTTCTACTGTCTAGTGGTCGGTGTCAGTTTACATATTATTACGCGCACTGTGGTCGTTTCACACAAGCTTGTGGTTGTTACTGTACTTTATTTCTTTGTGATCACCGTCTCCGTGTACTTGGCTTGTGCGTCTAATGTTTTATAGACAACACTTACTGTTATCATTCATTCGTTTGTATGTGTAGTTATATGTATGTTTAACAATATTTCCAGAAATTGTAAACAACTATTTGGTATATATGCGAGGTAGTATAGGTGATATTCCCCCCTCACTACCTAGTGCTTATAGAGTGACTGGGTGAGTACAGAGTGATATTTTAGCACTACGAATTTACGTACACAGGGAGTGGTGGTGTACTTAGGGAAGGCACACAAAGGCTAGCAGCAGAGTCTTTACATTTATAATTGGCTGACAGACAGCAACGTGCCCACAAGTACAAGATGCCTACATTAATGGAATATATTGAAGCAGGTGAACGATTAGGCCTGAAGGGTAAAGAGTTACAGGAGTTTGCTGAAGCAAAATTGAAAGAAGTTCAGCACTGGGAAAGAGAGGAGAGGCATAATGAACGCGAGGAAAAACGCCTACAGGAAGAAAAGGTAGCTGAAGCCAAGCGTCTACAGGAAGAGAGAGAGACACAAGTAATGTTAGCCGAAATGGAAAACAAGCTTTTACAGGAAGAGAAAGAGACACAAATGAAAATGGAAATTGAGAAAGAGAAACTCAAGTGTCAAATGGAAACTGAAATTTCTCTCAGAAAATTAGAACTATCATCAAAAGGTCAAAGTGAGGAAGGCAGAAGACCTTCACATTCATCACAACGATTGAAATTGCCATATTTTACAGACCGGGACCATCTTGAATCTTATCTGGGAAGATTCGAAGCATCAGCGAAAGTGTTAGGTATTCCAGAGGGAGAGTATGCGATGCGACTTGGCGAGTTTCTTACGGGTAAGGCCCTAGATACAATGTTTAATTTACCTGTGGAAGAAAGAAACAACTACACTATTTTGCGTCAACGTCTGCTTACAAAGTTCCAACTAACTGAGCATGGATACAGAACAAAGTTTAGACAGTTAGGGCCAGAGACAAATCAAGATTTCACAGATTTTGTTAATACAGTAAAGAACACATTTAACAAATGGATGGAGCTTGCAGAAGTAGGGAAAGATTTTAATAAATTAGTGAATTTAATGTTAAGAGACAAGGTAGTATCTGCATGCAATACAAACTTAGTAGCTTTCTTTGAGGAACGTAAGCCAAAAGACATAGACACAATGTCACAGTTAGGGCAAAACTACATGACTGCACATCCAAACAGTTCTATTGGTAGACTAATGAGTGAGGAAATAGTCTGTGCAGCGTACACTAAACAGGACCAGAATCCAATTATTAGACCAAGATCGAAAAGTGTGGATTCAGCACAGAAGTATGAACAACAAGAGTCTCAAGATATTGGTTTCCGTGGCAACCATGTTGGTAGAGTAGGACGGTACCCATATAAAAGAGGGAATTTCCAGAGACGTCCAAATAGTTATGCCGGATGTTGGAATTGTGGGAGCTGGAGACACAAGGCAGCACAGTGTGATGCACAACCATCCAGTGAGCCAACAAGTAACGCAAGGAAGGAGATCATCTGTTTCAAATGTGGAAAGAAGGGGTATGTCAGCTATCATTGTACGATGAGGGAAACGGAGCATTCTAATGAAGCACAAGTGATTGAGACTATCAAAAATGAAGATTGTAGTGGGTGCAAACCTCTTTTTGAAAAAGACGGTCAGCCAGTCTTAGTGTGTGGTCATACAGTGAAAGCAGGATCAGCAGTCCATGCAGGTGGAAGCATGAAGATGCACCATGGTTTCGTTAATGATAGGCCAGCATTAACAATTAGAGATTCCGGGTGTACGTCTATCGGAGTTAGAAAAAGTTTAGTGAACCCCTCGGAGTACACAGGGGAAAAGATTAGATGCATTACATTTAATGGGACAGTAGAATTCTTCCCATTAGCCGTGATAGCAGTAAAAACACCATATATCACAGGAAGAGTGTTAGCGTGTGTTCTAGACTCACCAGTGGCAGATTTGATCATCGGAAACGTGCCAGGAGCTAAAGATTGTACAGAAGAAGAAGTAGTTTATTGGGACCAGAAACATAGTTTAAGTAGTAGCGAGGTAGGTACCAAAAGAAAACCTAAATTAGAGAGTATAGCTGAAGAAAAAGAGGCACTTGAAGTAGACACAGAGGACAGGGATAGGACAGCTGAGCAGGTGAGAATGGATCTCAAATATAGCTGTAGGGAATCCCAGAGACAAGAGACTACTCTCGACAAATGTTTCCAAGGGTGTAGTAAAGTGAGACATAGACAATCAAAGAAGAGTAGATGGTGCTTCGAGAGGAAGAACAATGTTCTCACTCACCGGTTTTCAGCGGGTGGAACTGCACGTGGGCAAGTAGTGGTACCCTTAGCACGTAGAGACCGAGATACTAGAACAGCTCAGGATAGTGCATGTGCAGGGCACATATGCATAAGGCGTATGCAGCAGAGAGCAGGGTGCCAGGTATATGGGCCAAGATTGAATAAAGAGGTCAGACTAAACAGAGACTCCAGTGTAACGGTACAATATGTAGATAGGGAAGTTAACTCAGGTCAAAAGAGTGTTCGCGACATCACGGACCCAGGGTTAGGGATAGCATACAGATGTTGTAAATATATGGGCACCATGAGGAATGGGTACAAGAAAGGTAGATACTTCATCGACAGAAATAGATGGAGGTTTGATGCAAGAAAAGAACCACCTGATACGGGGTCGGTACACAAATAGGTTGTGTCTTCTTGAGGATGTTAGTAGACTTGCAGGTACACAGATATTATGTTCCCTATGATATGTTTATTATTATTATTATGTGATGTTTTAGTTCATGCATTGGTACACAAGATGGAAAGTTGGTGGTATTGATGTGTTGGTAATATGGTAGTCTGATATGACTACTTGATGTATTATTCAGAGGGGTAGCTAAAGTGAGTTGGAATCATATTTAGGGCTACCCAGGCAATATGTCTGGGGCACATATTTGATAAGTATTAGTCTCCCAACATTTGAAAACGATGTTTTCTTTTAAGAGGGGGGGGGGGTGGAGATAATGACATATGCCTGGGTCATTGACATTGAGGTGAGTGACCTGGCTACGAGAAAAACAATCAACCCTGAGAAATAATGGGGCGGGTGTGAGTGGAAACCCCCAGGGTGGATGGGGTGAAGGACAGTTTAGTTTTGTGTGAAGTCAAGGGACTTCAGGACAGTTGATGTTTTGGCGCCGAACGGATCGGTTGTCGAGGATGTGGGAGTTTAGACTGACTGTGGGTCAGTTCTTGTGTTGTGTTGTTCTCCCAGTTGTGAATGCAGGCCTAAAACCCAGTGGGGATTGGATAGTTAATAGAGGCCTGAACCCAGAGTGGGTGATATAGTTAGTGGAGACTAGACCCAGTGTGTGGGTGTATTGTGTGAGGTCCAGCGGTGGATAGGAGCTGGATTACCTGTCTTGTGAATTTGAGATTAAGCAGGCCGTGGGAAGACAGTGATGTGTGCGGGTTAATGTTGTGAGGAGGATATGTATATTATATGGATTATATAGTTTTTTTTCTGGATATATAAATATGTTCCGTGGGTCTGTGTTATTTCTGTATTAAAGGATTATGTGCGCCAAAATCGATCTTGTTTACTGACTGGTGAATGTGCACTGCAGGGGTGAGTCATAGTGTAAGACAGTGAGATAGCTCAATTGACACACCAGGAGTATCGTTACCTAGACAACGACCATATCACGAACTTATCATAACGAACTTCGTGATAGTCGCCTCTTGCGACATACCTGATAGGGCGCAGTGTTAATATTCATTGTTATCTTTGCTGGCTCTGGTAACACAAGGTCAGACGCATTCTGTACCAGGCAGTTATTACTTTAGCCAACTCTCTCCGTGCTGTCACCGTTAACGTGCCTGACAGTTGTTATTTAAGCCAACTCTGTCCATGCCATCACCGTCTACATACTAGTCAGTTATTACTTTAGCCAACTCTATCTACGCTATCACCGATTACTTACTTGGCAGCTATTACGGAACAATGACGGCCAGCTATCGCTGAATTGACTGGTTTGCCTTTTCGCTTCACGAGTGCATTTTTCAGGAGACTCATGGGAGTCGTCGCTGGAGCTACGGAATTCGTGCTTTGTGAGGCGCTTTCGGTGGTTCGCCCTGAGGAATGAGACCGAGCCATATTGGATAAAACCGGCTCAATGAGGTCGTTCTAGTGACTGCCGCCTCCATCGATGATGAACTGTATTTTTCGTGGAGGACATTTGTGTCCGCATTATGACGGCGACATTATGCACAGTGTACCTGTGCGGGCTGTTGACTTGCCAAGACTGCTGTCTGTTCTGCTTCTCGCATTGGTCAGTGAGGAGCATTTTGTGATATTCACTGGCACAGGCACGGAGCATAATGGGGACGACCCCTTGCTATGAAGTTGGAATCGCGACTAACTAAATAACTTTAACTTTAGTCCACCGTGTCTATGCTATCACTGTTTATGCACCTGACAGTTATTACTTTAGCCAACTCTTTCCATACCATCACCGTTTACGTGCCTGACAGTTATTACTTTAGCCAATTCTGTGGCTGTTAACATTTCTTCCTTTTAGTGTTACTTTAGCCAACTCTGTGGCTGTTAACATTTCTTCCTTTTTTTTTTTTTTTTTTAGTTTATCGTTAAGTCTTTCTGGCCCGAAATGTTATTACCGTAAAGTAACAGCTGAAAGAGTTAAACACTAACATGGCAATGGAGAAGACCGTCGGAATGCAAAAAACACAGTAAGAGAGTTAAAATAAAACTTACCAGAACCGCAAATAGGATTGTCAGACCTAAAGGGGCTAAAATCACTACAGCAAGTATCCAGGTTGCCATTCTGTTTGTGTTCTGTGGAAAAGTGAAGATGTGAAACAATATGTTATTTCTAACTTTGGTTGCATCTAATACACATGCGTTCAAGACACAAAGGAACCCCGCCAGAGTAAACGGTCTTTCTACCCGCCCAGGGACGTATTAAATATATGGAGCTAGCTTTATTTTCTCTTAACCAATCGGCACTTGATGGGTGATGTGGTAACTGTCACACTATACGCCTTTCATTCCCTCGATATTTCCTAATATCCGTGTCAAACCGAGGCACTGGGATACTACGTCAATGAAAATAAACTCCCAGCTTCCTTGGGGACATAAATTACAAGTACCTCAGAAATCGGAGTGGGTTCGCCTGATGGCAAGGGGCGATGATAAAAGTTAGTTCAGTACACTAGAAGTAGTATCACGTGTATGGACTACACTTGAGTTCAAAGCGAGTTAAAATCAACGACAACAAAATTCTAGCTTTAATGGTGAATGCTGGTCAGGCAGTGTGTTAGTGTAAGAGTGGGATAAATTTGCAGCATATTGTTACGGCTGGTAAAGTTACTGGGGAAAAAGACAACAGAGTGCCCATTGGTCAATGAAAATATGGGCCCTTCACTGCATGCCCACTGTGTATTTTGGCGTAAAGGGTCTTAATTATTGCTTCATCAGCGCTGATGAAATCTGTCCAGAGAAGTCAGTGTTACGTACAATGTACGCCTGGTTTGCTGTAAATGGGTATTTATTCTCGTTTCATCGGAGCTGGTGGAATCTGACCAGACAAGTCAATGTTAAGTAAAATGCATGCCCAAGTCAGACATTACTATCTGTGAGTTAAAGTGGACTTCCGGTCCCCAGCATGGCCGTTAGGCACTGAACCGCTACGGCCTCTGGAGTATTTAACTTTGTGGCTGCGGTTTGAATTTCGCATTTTCCTCATGTTGGACTGGTAGTATATGGTTCCGTCACCCTGCTACTGAGTGAGTGCGTGACGCGACTCTGTGAGCTGTGAAATTCAAGTGCAATGCTTTTACATCTGTCTGCTTTGTTTGTATAGTGGACTGCATGCTCGGAACAATGGCTACCGCTGTTGCTGAATTAACTGATTTGCCTTTTCGGTTCACGAGTGCATTTTTCAGGAGACTCCTGGGAGTCGGCGCTGGAGCTACGGAGTTCGTGCTTTATGCGACGCTTTCGGCGGGTCGCCCTGCGGAAAGAGACCGAGCCATGTGAGAAAACCCGGGTCAATTAGGTCTTTCCGGTGACTGCCGATTCCATCGACGATGAACTGTGGTTTCGTGGGTGAATTTTGTGTTGGCATTCTTGCGGCGGCATTGTTCACAGCTGGGCTTTTGGATTGCCGAGACTCCTGTCTGTTCCACTTTTCACATTGGACAATTGGGAGTATTTTGTGTGATATTTCACAGGCACAGGAAATGAGCATAATGGGGACGACCCATTGCCATGAAGTTGGAACCTCGACTGACTGACTAACTAACTAACTAACTGAGTTAAAGTGGTTTTGTAGATAGGTGTGATGCACTGGAAACCGTGCGTCGGATTACACTTGTTCTATGGCGAAGCGACATTGACATTTGGAGGCCATAAGTTCAAATCCCAGTGCGGTCAATTTCATTTTTTTCTTTTTTACTATTTCGAGTTTATATTATCCAGTGTGTCAATTAGTTTCAATTTTTCCCTGCACTTATACGAGTGCCGATCAATATATGTTCACTTATTTCTCATGTTATTTGTCATGTTATTGATCTCAATGGTCTCCAACATTCCCCAACAATTAACATTTGCATCGAAAGAGTAACGAAAAACAGAGTTAACGAAGATTGTGGTTATAGAAGGATTGTTAAAAAGCAATAATTAAATAATCAAACAAACATAGCCTCGTGTGTCATTTATCGTGAATGACTGGCTGGCACCTGGCCGTCTTAACAGACGATAGTTTGCAAAATGTAATTATACCTCTCCAGGGCTTAATTTAGAAACCATGTGTTGCCCATTCAGCATGATTCTTCTCTCAGCCTGCATAGTTTACTCAAGAGGAAAATGAACACCAATACGTATGAAACAAGACCAGCTGCAGAAGTTGCCGGATCAGCAAAGCAATACTCTGTCCGCCTGTCGAACTTCGATCCTAGACCAGTTTCCGACCAAGGCTTAGGGCATGAGTATATCTGGTAACGACGGTGCATAAACAACCCAGACTCTTTCAAACTGTCAATCCAGTAATTGTTCACCATTCTCAGACAGGACACCAGCAGAATTATGACGAAAACATAAGAAAGCCGCACACTTGCAGGAGATATGATGAACCTCTTTATTAAAGGTATTAGCGTAAAGGGCAGAGTATCAACGAGGAATATGAGAATTAAAGTAATTAGATGTCAACGGTCAATGTTGTATTTTATAAAGTCAATTGTGAGGAGATACTTTTGAAAAGTCAAGTGTGAGAGAACAAATGTGAAACGTTAGGTATGAGGAGACTAGAGTGAAAAGTCAAGTGTGAGAGAACAAATGTGAAACGTTAGGTATGAGGAGACTAGAGTGAAAAGTCAAGTGTGAAAGAACAAATGTGAAACGTTAGGTATGAGGAGACAAAAGTGAGAAGCCGCACACACCTTCAACAGATGGAAAACAAATCAGCCAAGGGCGTCCTTGCTGGGGTTGTAATGCGCGTGCAGGCGTGTAATGTCAGGCATCAACCCAACATTTCGGCAGTGCCAAGCCACTGAAGATCTTTCATCTACCACAGCAAGGAAACTGGGAGAAGACATGGAAGAGACAATGTTACATCAAAAGAAACACAAGGTTTCGTTGGTTGGTTGGTTGGTTGGTTGGTTGGTTGGTTGGTTGGTTGAATGGATGGGACTTTCTTGTTCTTGACTTAGGGACGTGCTTGCTTGCTTGCTTGTGTTCGTTGGCTTGAGCTCCAACGCGAAGTCCTGTATGTCGGATGATGGCATCCTGTTGTCCAAACATCAGTGTGATGTCATACAGGACCTGAGTTTTGCGTGAGTATCCGTTGTCCCATGTCTGGCTTATTGGTGTGCAGACTGGTGGTTCCTCGCCGTACAGGCAGACACTCTCCGACTTCGGAGGAATCGGCGATCCTACTGACTTTAGCCAGGACCCCGAAGGGAGCTGTTGCCCAGGACGCTCGACGAGGACGCGTCAATAGGCCTTGGCCAGTATATAACCCGGCCCTGGTGCCTTGGAAACACCTCTGCGTCCCAATTAGGGACGTAAATTACAAGTACCTCTGAAGCCGAAGTGGGTTTGCCTGATGGCGAGGGACACTGGTTATAGGGAAAGCTATTCCACACTCATAATTTAGTTCAGTGCACTAGAAGTTGCAGCACATGTATGCACTACGCTTGAGTTCAAAGTGAGCGAGGATATATATATATATATATATATATATATATATATATATATATATATATATATATATATATATATATATGCATTCGTAACCGCTTCACAACAGAGCCGGCTGCAGAGATAAAACGCACGGGTAAATGCAAAATTAATGTTTTCTCCCATCGGTCGGTGATCAAACATCTCATTGTTTTCCATCTAACAATGCAGTTGTTCCTCCTTGTTAATAACATGTTTCTAACTAACATGTTATAAAAATATGTTTCTAATAATTATGAAAGTAACCATATATTTTATAATGATTACGGCTAATATCTGTAGTATTATTTTTATTTAGTTCATTCATTCATTCAGTAGCATGTCCTTTGCAGAACCTCGCTCCCATAACAACCTTCCGGAAAACCTCTCGATCATAAGCAAGATGTCCCGCGTCCGATATACCCATCTGGAGATCATCCGCCACATCCAGCACCCATCTTCTCTTTGGCCTTCCTCTTCCTCTCTTCCAAGGCATATACTCCTTGTGACATAATGGATCAAGCATCCACATTCCCAGTCCAACACATCCATAATAATACTTTTAGTTTTGAACGGAGACCATCCAGATAGTAGGGCCATAAATAGAATAGAAGGTTCTGGAACGCGGTGGGGTAGGGCAGCGGTATGCGCTCGCCTTTTCATTGGCTAATACGTGAGAGCCCACGCTATTCACTAGGCCAAATTTGAAACTCTATTAGTTTGAGCCGGGATTCCACCAGGAGCAGTCGCTATCTGTGATGTGAGGCCGCAAAAATGCCCTTAAAGATTCTGTAAAATATTTTTCTCTGAACAGGTACCACATTAAAACATACTTAAATGTTGTGTGGTTATGCCTAGTGAACGAAAGAGAAGTATGTAAGAGTATTTTATGAAGAAAATGTGAAAGTGAAAACTGAACTTCTGTGCGCAAGAATTCTGAATACTGCTTCTTCAACCTGACAGATCTTCCACGCTGTAGACTCCAAGTGCATATCATCCCCCTGTTGTGACTGGTTGCGTATACTTGATGATTGTAAATTACACTCAATGCAAATTCGCAAACCCTTTGTGCATTCTAAATGCCTAGCATGACTCATTCTTAACCCAACTGTACACTGCTCTTGCGAGTTAACATTTGGCAGTCTGGATCGTAATGTGTGATGTAAACATGTACAAGTTCCTTGGTAAATGCTGAGAATGTTGGAGTGAGTGAGTTGGTGATTTGATAAGTAGCCTCTCACATTAGTAGAAGGAAAGATGCTTCAATATCAATATGTAAGCAGGACGTGTATGGCACGCCAGAATTGCTAAGTTCCTGTGATGTCTGGTAGCTAGATTACGCTCAGGAGAATTAATATAATTTCTCTTTGAAGTATTACACTGGTACCTCTACTGTTGGTTGGTTCATATAAACTAGTTCCTAAAAAGGACAATAGGTGTGTGAACCTGTGTCTTAGTTGGCTGAATATACTGTATGGCTCATGCAAATTTACAAGGACTAAACATGTTTTTCCACATATGTGCTTTGGTGCATATGCAAACAATTGCTTATGCAATTTGGCTTCTTTTACCTACTGTAGTAGATATGGACATTACTCAGTGGGGAAAGAACACATGATGATGATGTACTTGTGAGCCAAGTCTGGTCTGAAAGGGGTGAGGTCTGGCATTGCTGTGTGAGTGTATATGGAATAGGACATTCATGCACCAACATGACAACCATTGGAATTGATGTTTGCTCTGCTAATGGGATAAATGCCATTAGTTTAATAATATTGCATATTGCAGCTGTAAATGCCTATTTTCCATTCTGCCTCACCATGCCTGTTCATGTGCTGACTCACAATGCCTGTCTCATGTTGCTATGTCACAATGCTTGCTTATGCTGCTTGCCTTATAGTGCTTGCTTTACAGTGTCTGTTCCTCATTGTGCCCAGGTCTACTGTGGTTTAAACATTGTAGGATCTTAGACAACATAAATGCTTGTAATTGTGTAGGCTACCCCTGTCTCAGCATATAGGCTTGTGATTACCACAGATAAGGGTGAATAAAGAAAACATATCACCCACAGTACATCAGAGTGAAATACACTTCATTATCAACCAGGAGAGGTGTGTTTGGTCAACACCCTCCCTTACCTCCCCATCTCCATCTGTGTATGTTGATATATGATAACATTTTCTTTTAACAAATGTAAAGAGATGTTGTGCCATTTTGTATATCAACAGAGAACAAAGGATGGTGGAGAGGCCTTCATATATCATCTGGAACAACTAACCAGAAGTCCCAGATCCAGAACCAACTCCCTATAAGTGAAAACCATGGGATAATCACAGGAGAACACAGGCTGAGTTGCCAGACTTTATCTTCATGACATACCGTGGCCCAAGACAACAGAAAGTAACTGTTTTTAAACAGAAAGCAGGATAGGTAGACATTGGTGAATCTGTCTTGGTGCACAGTGAACCATGCTCTTTAATAAAGAAGACCCCTATCTACAGTTTGTCTCGGTCAGGCTCATGGAAAGTAAACCTGTGCCCCAATGGAACACTTATTCTCCTAGAATCCAAAATGTAAGAATTTCTTTGAGGATTTTATCTCAGCTCTCTAACCGCTGACTGAAAATGGGAGAAAAACAGTTCTGAAGAATTGCAGTAATGTGATTATAGTGATTCTTATAGTGATCAGTACAGTGATCATTAAGTATATCAATGTCATCTGAGAAATTAAAATCAAGTCTCTTGTTAATAACTACATTCATATAAACTTGGTGAAGTAACTTGCAATGATTGTTCATCTGAGACTTAACTTGGAGAATAACCAGCCTGGTGCTCACACAGTGATTGTGAATGAAGACTTGAAGAGTAGGTGAGGTTAGACTAGCTGAGTGAAGTGGTGCAATATATTGGACTTTGTTCATAATTCTGGGTCTCTTCAGCAAGTCATGATCTGCATGTACCGAGAATACATCTCCCAATGTCAGGAGAGTGATATCCTCAACCTTGTGAAGTACCCCAGTGTCAGCTTTCACCAGCAGTCTGGTCAACAGTGAGAGACAGTACCGTATCATCATCCCAAATTCTGTTCTCAAGAGGAATGATCTGCCATGGGACTTATTACAGGAAGTCTGCTACCTGGAGCTTTCCCAACATCAATTGCTGATGATAACATGATGCAAACTGATCCAGAACAGTAGTTCCTTCCTTGAGTTTCCCCATAAATAGGATTTTATCAAATTCCCAAGAGACAGGAATTGATGATAGATACAGTAAATGAGTGGTGTAGTTAGAGATTAGAGAGGAGTAGGAGAGTTTATTGTTCGGTTGGTGGAGTAATTAGGACTTGTTGTATCATGTTTATCTGCATGCATGTTCTGCATATTTTGTACATTATGTATGTACGTATTGAAGTGTTGACATGGCAAAAGATGAACCATTGGTCTTCACTCGACCCACCGGCAGCTCAATAAAGTGTATTAATGAACTAGCGTTTTAAGTACATGTTCCCAGTGAATGTCTTGTACAGTTACTGTCAAGTATTGTCTCTGGTGAATGTCTTAAGTTGTTGTGGTTGGTTACAGATATTGTGAAAAGTCTTGTATAGATGTGGTCAAGTATCTCTTATGATGTATGTCTTGTACAATGGTTGGTGTAAACATTTCCATGTGAATATATGTTCCACTTTTGTCAAGAATCTGTCATGTAGATGTCTTGTTCAACATATGTTATGTACAGTTATTGTTGAGTTTGTCTACTAATCCTAAAGTCCTAAAGTCTAATTGGACAACTGATATAGGTCACACTGACATAATAAATAAATAAGGGAAGATCTAATGTGACGGACGAATAGCACACTGACAACATTATGTTGAGTGAAATGGATCCTCAGTTGTACAGGGGCGAATAGTCCAGATCTTCTTTGGCCTTGAGGGAACCATTTTCTTCTTTTATAAATTTCTGTGTAGATACTTGGTAGTCTCACAGTGGGGGTTCAGAGCCAAAGGAAAACTGGTTCTCCAAAAGGGCTAGGCGGGAATGATTATCTATCTCATTTGAGAGACCTCTAGACAAAAACGTGCAAAGTCATATCCTTTGTCTTGTCTATTTATTATTCAAGATATATTTCCAGAGAACACTATCAATTAGGTCCTCTGTCTCAATCGAACATGTCACACTCCTCCATTATTGTTCTCTCCAAACTTTCATGACGTTTCAAGTGACCAAAATATTTCAATTTTCTTTGTTTTATCGTCTTTTGTTTTCTTATTTTTAGTATATCACATAATTTATCAATATGCTAAATGTAATAATTTTCAGATTCTTCTTCTTCTTCTTCTTCTTCTTCTTCTTCTTCTTCTTCTTCTTCTTCTTCTTCTTCTTCTTCTTCTTCTTCTTCTTCTTCTTCTTCTTCTTCTTCTTCTTCTTCTTCTTCTTCTTCTTCTTCTTCTTCTTCTTCTTCTTCTTCTTCTTCTTCTTCTTCTTCTTCTTCTTCTTCTTCTTCTTCTTCTTCTTCTTCTTCTTCTTCTTCTTCTTCTTCTTCTTCTTCTTCTTCTTCTTCTTCTTCTTCTTCTTCTTCTTCTTCTTCTTCTTCTTCTTCTTCTTCTTCTTCTTCTTCTTCTTCTTCTTCTTCTTCTTCTTCTTCTTCTTCTTCTTCTTCTTCTTCTTCTTCTTCTTCTTCTTCTTCTTCTTCTTCTTCTTCTTCTTCTTCTTCTTCTTCTTCAGCATTCCGAGCATTGAGTTTCTTTGCTGCAGATACAAGCCGTCTCCATTCGTCTCTCTGGTTTACCTTCTCTTGCCAGTCGCTGATTCCAAGTGCTTGTAGGTCTGTATGTATATTATCTCTCCACCGTCTTCTTGGTCTGCCTCGGGGTCTACGGTCTTTTATGTCCTGAGTGTAAGCGAGTTTTGTTTCCCTATTATCTTCCATTCTTTCTATATGCCCCAGCCATTGCAGTCTATTAGCCTTCATGATACCAGTGATTATCGGGGACTTAAACAGATCATAATGTCTTTGTTGCTTCTTCTTTTCCACTCTCCACTTTGTGTATCCCTAATGGGCCCAAAGATGCGGCTTAAGATTTTGTTCTCAAAGGTTTGTAACAAGGCTTCGTCTCCTTTAGTTGTACTCCAGGTTTCAGAGCCATGCAGCACAACTGGTCTAATCAGTGTTTTGTATATTGTGATCTTGGTGTTACGAGATAGCGCATTTGATTTTAGCAGATGTTGTAGTGCAAAGTATATCTTATTCCCAGAGTTGATTCTAGCTTGTATTTCTTCCCTTATTATGCTGGAACAGTTGAAGATTATACCCAGGTATTTGTATGTTTCCGTTCTTTTAATGGTCGTATTATCTGTTTGTATGTGGCCAGAGTTTTTAGCCGTTCCTGCTCTTGAAATTACCAAATATTCTGTCTTATCTTGGTTGATAACCAGCCCCATTTGTTGAGCTTTTTCCTTTAAGTGAGTCAATATTTCCGATGTCTTTTGTTCATTTTCCCCTATAATATCTGTATCATCTGCATAACCAAGCTGTCTGGATGTTCCTCCAATAGCACATTCCTCCTTTACATTCCTTACAACTTTCTCTAGAGCCAGATTAAAGAGTAGCGGCGATAGTGCATCAAACTGTTTCAAGCCAGATGTTATTTGGAAAGAGTCTGATTTCCTGCCTTTATTTGTTACTATATTATAAGTATCTTCCATGCATAGTCTGGTCATGTTGATTAACTTCCTTGGTATTCCAAATTCCTGCATAGCATTCCATAGACTATTCTTATGGACACTATTATAAGCCTTTTTTAAATCCACAAAAATGCTATGGAGATCTCTTTTATATTCCCAATTTGCCGTAAGATAAATATCTGATCTATTGTTGATCTGTTTTGTCTAAAACCACCCTGGTAGTCACCTAATATGTCTTCTGAATATGGTTTTAGTCTATTTAGTAATACCGCGGATAGTATCTTATAGCTTGAGGACTGTAGTGATATCCCTCTATAATTTTCACTTTGGAACTTGTCTCCTTTCTTAAAGATAAGTATCAATAATGACTCTTTCCAGTCATGGTTTAGTTCTTCTGTCCTCCAGATTTTTATTATTAGTTCGTATAGCTTTAGATGTAATGCATGGCCACCGGCCTTAATAAATTCAGCAGCGATTCCATCAGCCCCAGTTGCCTTATTGTTTTTAAGTCGTGTTATTACATATGGGATTTCTTCAAATTGTGGTTCACACGTTAGAACCTCTTCCTGTGGGAAAGTGTTACTTGGAGCTTTACAATTTAGTAGTTCAACAAAGTATTCTTTCCATGTGTTACACATTTCCTCATTGGTATTATTCATATTCCCATTTTTGTCTTTTAAACCATATATAATTTTCATATTAATCTACAAATATTACGCTTACGTATATCCCATCTTTAAAGGGGATAAGGAAATAAAAAGTGTACAATGCTTCGATAATGTTTAAAAAAAAATTAATTGTTCAAATTAACTGTTATCAAGATACATACAAAGCGATTTATATTTCTAATATTCTGCTGCAAGCCATTATGTTTACCGCGCATATTAGCCCCGTTATCACAGCGCTGTCCAAGCATTTCTTGAACACCTAGTTTAAAATCTGTCACTTGCTCACTTAGAAGATAATTATTATAAGTAATAATTAAGTATTATTAGTTATAAGTAGCAACCCCCCCCCCCCCCCCAACTCCCCCGAACCCCATTTTTATTTTCTGTCATCCCCCTTCCCCTAACATCCTGCTTCTGTTGTGTTTGAAACCAGATAAAAGCAAATAAATAATTCTGGTGCTGTTGCATTAGAATTGTCAGTATTTACAATTCTAGATACAAATGCTACATCTTATATATAAAAAAGGATCTCCGTCCAAATGTATGTATGTATTTATGTCTGTATGTCCTTTATACGTTCGCGAACGGCCCATCCGATTGAGATGAAATTTTCTACACGCCTTCCTTTCAATCCAGCGCTGCCAACTGTGATATTTTGTTAGTGTGAAATCGCCTGCTTACTCAGTATTATTTCATTTTTCATTTTTCATCATAATTTCATATATCTCAGGGGACCTAACTCTGTAAAAGTTATTTCAAGGGGCATAACTTTTCTGTATAACTTATAGTCATATTGTGGCATCGTTTTCAAAGATTTATAAACTCTTTGTCCATAGTTATATACCGGCATATGAGTTATAATAAATAATGATACAATCTGTAAGGCATTTTCAAAGTTTTCATAAAAATAATGCACAATGCATAACATTGTAACTCATCTTTTTTTGCTTAAGAAGTTACTGTAGTCATGCAGGTGATTAGAAAGAGTTTTCATTAAAAATAATGGATGGTGTGTGGAAGGACATTCTTTTAAGTTACTTTTTTTGTTGTATGAATTTAATGAGAACTTATATGACTACTTATATGAATTAAATGAGATGCTCCCCACCAGGGACTGGGCGAAACCGGACAGGGTCAGGCAGACAGATAGACAGACAGACAGACAGAGAGACAGTCGGGAACAGGAACTTATATGACTACTTATATAAATTAAATGAGATGCTTCACACCAGGTGCTGGGCGATGCCGGGCCGGGTCAGACAGACAGACAGACAGACAGACAGACAGACAGACAGACAGACAGACAGATAGTCGGTAACGGGAACGGGAGCTTATATGACTACTTATATGAATTAAATGAGATGCTCCACACCAGGGTCTGGGCGAAGCCGGGCAGGGTCAGCTAGTCTTATATATAAATTAGGATCGTCTGTCTGTCTGTATATATGTATCTATGTATGTCCTTTATGCGCTCGCGAACGGCCCATCCGATTGAGATGAAATTTTCTACACGCCTTCCTTTCATCCCAGAGCTGCCAACTGTCATAGTTTTTTTTTTCTTCTTCCTCCTCCTCTCTCCTCCCCCTCCCAAAATACGTACGTAAATATATGATGATGATGATGAAAGAATCCCCGAACCAAAACGCTAGGGAAAGGGAAGAAAATGACGTGACTACACAGAATCGTCACACGGCAATCATCATCATCAAGTGCCGTGCCGGCTGGCGTAGGCGTTCATGGCTCTCCGTAGATCTCAGTCTTTGGTTTTTTGGATCAACTCTGCTGCTGATAT
>OY992879.1:127209825-127229231 GCA_963921405.1 Cepaea hortensis | reverse complement strand
TCTGCCTGTCCGTCTGTCTGCCTATATTCTATTGCAATGGTGTATCTCTCTCTCAAAGATCTATAAGGAAGCATGCCCATAATCAGAAGTTACGAGGCTATCTGTGTTTTACTTTGCAATCTCCGACAGTTTATTCTGATCGTGATTTTGTACCCCAATCACGTTCGTCGTGAAAATAGCGCCCTGAGAATTAACGCAATACCAATATAACTTGTTCCTGCAGCGTTAAAATACATTGTTTTTGAATAGTTGAGGTATTTACCAAAGTTTTCGAAAATAAATCTTACAAGGTGATAACGACCAGGCTAAGTATCAGGCATTGCATTTATCAAATCTGGAATACTGATAATTCTGTACTACAACACTTTGATAAATTCCACTCGTCAAAATGACTTGTTGGAAAAGAAGTTTAGGAACCTCTGGTGTAGACAGTATGTTAACTTCAAGTCAGTTGTCTGTGTCTGAATGTTCATTCTTAGTGTGTACATACAGAAGCAAGATTCAAAATTAACGATGTTTGCTAGTCTTTAAAAACACTACGTTTAAAAATATAGTTTCATAACAGTTTATAAGATAACACACCCGCCCGCCCGCCCACCCACCCACCCACACCCACACACAGACACAGACACACAGACACACACACACACACACACACACACACACATATATTATATATATATAAAGTATGATGTTCGTATGCACACTTGGTAACATGTCCGAATACATTGTCATGCCATACTATGTCTGGTTATACCGTTCCGCGACTGGCATAAAGCCTTCATAACGTATCACTCCACCACACATCTAATTGTGTGAATACACACAAATTAATCTTGAACAATTAGTGTGATGGTTTTCCTTTAACTTCCACAACAGCATGACAGTTTCAACAAATGCAAGAAAGGAGCGAACGTGAAATAATAAACACACTTACCTCTTTGTCACACATGTTGCCGTGAGTTTTATTTCTCCGTTGAATGTCCCCTTCTAGAATATAGAATTACATCCTTATTTCTGTCGAATTTCCCCTTCTGTAGCATTAAATCCTTAGTTATGAGCAACAATACGAAGCACAAAGTATGACAGTTTCAAGTTGATTGAACCGTTGATATGCAACCACACAGTAGAAGAAGTTTTTTTTTTCCAGTAATGTTATCAGATTGCTGTTTTGATTATTCTACAAATGCATTCAGTAAAATTAATAGTGTAAATAAACACGCACACGGACTAACAAAGAACTGTTTCTATCAGTATTTATGTGTAAATAGTTTGCCAGATTTGAGCATGCCACCTGTCATGGTGCCATGTCAAATAAGATCCTCGAGAGGGCAGCACCACGCAAAAGGAAAAGAGGCTGGCAAAGAAAATCAAGAAATGAGAACATGTAAGAATGCACTTATCATATTGCTTAGGGTTTTAAAGACAAGAAGATCGATTTCAATGGGCCACGTTCTGTTCAGTTTGATTGGGTCTTCTTTATGCAGGGCGGCCTGCCGAAAGCTGTCGCAGAGAAGCAGAGAGCACAAACTCCGTAACGCCACCGACAACCCACAGGGGACTTACATAAACATAAAATGAACATACTTATGAGCCGAACAACGAAATTCAAACACGAACTTACGACTTTTCTAGCGCGAGGTAGGCGGCCTGACCACTTAGCCATGGACGCCCCCTCCCCCACCCACACCCCCCTATTTGTACAATATTGCAGAGACCCCTAGTGCTGATGCTTCCGTTATGACACCCGTACGACCCAGGATTGAGGGAAAGTTTGACGGTAATGAAATAATGGCACAGTCTGCTCAAATGAGGATGCACCTTGGCCTCTGGTTTGTGATCTCGTTTTGAGCCGGTGATCCAGAATCATTATCATCATCATTATTTATTCTGCTGAGTGGTGCTGGCGATGTTGAGTCAAGACCAACATCATATCACTCGGGGCATTAACATACGCACTAGTCCCCGAGAGAACCATACTAATGGTAGGAGCTGCATGATTATGTGTCCAACGGCCTTTCCCCGTAGTCCTGCGTCTTGGTCAGATCTTCAGTTCGTTTCTGCTTCACCATTCTCTCCATGACGATTTATGTGCTCTCCCACACAGAACACGACTGTCCTATTCTGCTTCAACACACATTACCCCCCCCCCCCCACACCCCCCCCCCAACGGTGCAGATTCAACAAATATATCAACCTACTCCATTCACAGCCGGTCACTCTGGCCGAGGGGTTACAACACTTTCTTCGTAATCCCGTTTATCACGCAGAGTCTCGTAGCGGGAGAGAACTGGGAGCGGTTCTACCCCCGCTGGTGACTTGCGGGATAACTGAGCCGGCCGCTCAGAACGCAATGGCAAACAACTGAGCGTAATCTTGCCAAGAAATCAACATACAGCTGAAAGATGCTGATGTTGACAGCGATGTCCTGTAAAAGATATGCAAAACATTTTTGACTCCATTCACATCACAACAGCAATGTGGGTTCGGTTCGATGCTGATTCAGCAGGGAGTGAGCAGTGTCTGAAAGACAAACTGTATAAACATTACCGCCCTATTTGCAGTAGCAAAATATAAGCATCATAATATCATAATAAACATTCCAGTCCTCGAAATCATGAATTAGTTGACACACAAGTAATACGGAAGCAGCTCTAATACTCGTATCTACAGCTTCTATTTACGCTAATAAATAAAAGCTCCCGGATAAACACCATACTGACTCAACACGCAACAATTCACAAAGCTGACACTACATACATGTCGACTAATTCATCACAGCAAATTTGTTCGAATGTCCAACAGCTGATTAAAGGTGAAAAGGTTAAAGGTGATTAGAAATCCGCTAACCAACAGCGATGGGAATTAAGTATTGCGACTTCGTGCATTCTACGAGTAGCTTCTTGCCTGGTCCTCCGATGTGAACTAACGCGAGACTTAACAACACGGGACTACGGGGAACATGCTTAACAAATACAAGAGTGGTTGAGTTGAACTGGTGAACAGATGTTACAGGTGGTTTGTATCAGGCGCAGACAAAATAAAGGCATTTACACGACATGGCAGTTGTCATTTGTTGTTGTGTGATAGAGAGGAAGAGGGAAACGATTGGACAACTGGTTGTTGTTGTGTGATAGAGAGGAAGAGGGAAACGTTTGGACAACTGGGAAGGTTGCAGATGCTAGAGACAGAGGAACCCCTGGGGAGTTGACAAGCTGCCATGGAAAATGATCAGCGGGTAAAAAGTACTAAGAAAGCTGGAAAATGATGATTATGGAGGGGCAGTATCGATTTCTGCCACTGGCCAGGCACATTTCACGACAGGAGTCAACGAACTGGCGTTGTTAGTTAGACATGGGTTGGCGTGGAATCACTACACACGTGCATACGATTTCGTATACGAGCTTCTTCGTCTTCTCGTTGCCTTAATTTTGAGACCTCGATTCCAGTCTCGGATGTAAACTTTGATGCTATTTTGAAAGCACTGACATTTCTAAATACTGTTGTCTCTAATAAATGTCTATGTTATTAGTGTTCTGTAAATATTATATTAATGTGAAAAAGGTTAATTGCATATCCTTTACAGGACATAGCAGTCAACTCCAGCATTTTTGAGTGTTTGTGATGTCTTGGCAAGTTTACGGTTAGTAGTTTGCCATTGCTTTCTGAACGACCGGCACTCATACCATTTTCATAAAAAAAACTAACGCGAGGCGGTCTGCTGCCAAATCTCCCGCATCTGTGTTTCGAACGCAGTATGTTGGATTACGGACGCTGTCCGTAATCCCGTCGACACGGATCCGGCCATATGTCCAAAAAAAAACAAAAAAACTGTCATTTACTGCCAATATAGTACCTTGCGGTGTACGGCAGCGGGTCTTGAGCCTGAGGTAAGAGGTTCAACCCCTACACATCACATCTGGTCTAATATGTTGACCTCTCGTCCTTGATTTGGGGACGTAAATTACAAGTACCTCTGAAGCTAGAAGTTGTGTGTATTGACTACGCTTGAGTTCAATGCGAGCGAGCGCTAAAAAAGGTAGAGGAAGTAGAAAACAATGAATAGCTTGACACGACATGGTTATCAGTGTACTAACCATGCCTACACCTGTCTCCTAGTTGTGTTTGAGAGACGCAATTAGCGAGTTTATAGACATGGCAACGGGCAATACATGCAAAATCCATCACGTGTCTGAATGACATTGTCCAGAGTTGTATACTCTCAAACAAAGATGATTCGATAAAGCAAATACCGGGTATGTCTATGGATCAACAGCAAATATATTTCTACGTAATATTATTTAGGATCTGACATTCCCGTCACACAAAACCATTCACTCAGTTCTGCCGACATAATATTAAGCATATTACGCTTATTTCTCCAAGTATAGACTCGCCGATTCACTCATTTAGTCATTCGGTTTATTTTATACCCCTGGGTCTGGCTCAGTTAGTCAAATCTAAACTCCAATCTCTCTGTTTTTGTTGCTGTTGTTGTCCAGGACTATTTTCACTACACACGTTTATCTCCTTGAGTGCTCCAGTCCCTTCCCATAGATTACACAAGGAGAATCTCGACACAATGCACGAAAACCGTAGTGCCAGCGAGGACCAAATGTGTAGGCAAGAATTTTAAATGTATATTTGTGGGTTGGTTTTCTCATTTTGAAATGTATCCTCGGCAGGTCTGTTTAATAGGTTAGTAGTGGGTTAGCTGGTATTTGAGTAGGAAATCAGGATTGACCTCTAAGGATTGACCCCAATCCTTTTCGGTCTCGGAGCTGGGTTGGGTTGAGTAGGGTAGGGTAGGGTAGGGTATTTAGGTCATATGTAAGGGTCGATAATTCTAATAAAAGACGTGTTTTTCTAAGGGCAGATAACTGAGTTTGTGTATAATATTTTAACTAATTGTAAAAAATAAAATAAAAATAAAAGACAATCAGAGGCGCGCGGGGGGCAGTCGCAGGAGCGAGCACGGGCGACAGTCGCTTGGGTGCGGTTTGAACCCAGTCAGTGTCTTGTAGTAACCACATGGCCTGTCATTGCTGAGTGACCACAAGCCGGTCAGTGACGAGTGTGGGTGGTGGGGCTAGACGGTTCGAACCCTCGAGGCGCACCGGGTGTGATATGAAAATTGTAATAAGTAAAAAGGTAAATATGGCGTGTATATGAGCTGTAGTGGGTCGTAGTGGCTTATAAAACTATCATCATATAGATTACACCTCTTCAAATGAAAACCTTAAAAATGTAAAGATGGCCTGTAGTAACGACTGTAAGGGGGCGTGGCTTCGTGGTATTCGTTGTTAAGGGGTTGGTGAGTGGTGATGTACCTATATAACAGCTTCCGAACAATTTAAAGGGATGGGCGAGTGGCGAAGTGGCTAAGTAAATGCGTCGGTTCCTTGCTAAGAGACAGAGGAGTTGCTAGATAAAGGCTCCAGGTCGTTGTCAAGGGGTTGGTGAGTGTACAAATAGCTAAATAACTGCTTCTGATCCTTGTTAAGAGGTGGGCGAGGGGCGGATTGGTTGGATAATTACGCCCGTTCCTTGGTAAGAGCCAGGGTGATCGAGTGGAGAAGTGGGTAAATATAGGTATGGAGGTATACCACCGACACATTCAACGCATAATTTCGGCGTCGGTCGTCAGAAGACCAAGGATATTTTCATTATATGTCTATTGTAAAGGGGTCGACTGTTTGTTATAACGGGGTTACTATTATCTATAGTGGCTGGGACTTAAATACTATCAGCATACCGGTTACAGCTCTTCAAATGAAAACTTTGAAAGTGTAAAGATGGCCAATGGTTATAGTGGGTATGACTTTGTGATATTCATTGTTAAGGGGTGGAGTGAGTGGGTGAGTAACTAGATAAACGCTTCCGACCACTAGCAGCGGTTTCGAATCCCAGTGGGGCGGTCTAGTGGTAGAAGAAATATTGATAATAATTGGTTACTTAGTTGTGATTTCGAGCTCGGTTGTTATTAACCCGGTTATGTTTAGAAAAGTAGAGGTGGTGTGCTGGTTGCGGAGTATGTTTAGGGGGTACCCCAGACACCGTGGAAGTGACAGGTTCGAATCTCGGAACTTTGTCGTGGGTAAGATTTCCAGTCATCAAGGTGTGGGTGTCGTCGCGGCCACAAGTCCCACCGCTGATGAAAAACACAGGCAGCAGATTTCACCATTGTACCTACGGGTCACAAAATATAAGCTAACTTAACATTCAGAATATGACCTCAACAGGTGTTGCAAAAAATCAATACTTATTCTTATAACGGCTAATCCAGGGGATTATCGGCATCGTAATGACCAAGTCAGGTTAATAATATTTCTTATATCTCCGCCATTGCAAATAGTTCGCGATATTAATAAATGTTCATATAAAGGTTGGAAGGGGATTAAAAGATTAACACCTATTGTCGGGACATCCAATAAAAATCAATAACACTATCCTCTATTTTTCTCATAATTGCCGATTGGAGATTATGGGCTAGGTGTATGTGTCCTTATTTAGTTAAAACAGGTGGTATGAGTAGGAGATATCACAAACAGTATCAGCATGTGCCACTCTGATCTTAAATATCAGTAGTTCGTTATTCTTGTGACATTGAAAACGCTTGTGGCTTGAAGACAGATGGTGTACTATGTTATTGGGTGGTGTATATAGATTGACCAGTATGTGAAGTTGATAAGGTCACCCCTGCCAGCGCATCGTAGCTGTGTTGTGACTTGTCGCCTAGTACATCCGGGTGTAAATATAACCAAAAATATTTCACATCAACTCAGACATGCCTCTATATAGCTGCACTGCGAACATGGCTAGAGTCTACTTTATGAAAGTATCGTGTATCTGTGTATACGGGTTTACCACTGTTTATAGATGTGTGCAGTATTATTAGAAAGCGGCCGTTATGTCTACATTATCAAAGTATGTTGCCTTACAGAGCTGGTATAGTATCTATGTGTCTGCTACGTTGTATGTTTTGTCATGTTGCCTTGTAGTATTTGGAGGGAGTTTCATGCGGGTGTCTAGTGAACTTTTTAAAAACTATGTCTCAGATTCCACAACGCCACTGGCATTAGAGGCTTTTCAACTTGTCTGCTCATTGACCACGCTTCACAGTCATACTAAAGTACGGGTTCTATGTAGTACTTAAACACTCCTTTTATTTCTCATTACAGCTGTCAACTTTATATTAGTCAGTATGTTTTCCAATTTGCAAAAGACAACCTTCATCACAGAGATTCTTGTTCCAACGCTTTAAAGCCACCTCCTATCAGACATTTTTTTCTTTCCTTTTATGCTCACGGCTACCGTTTCCCCATTTCAAGCTCCATGTCTCTACTCGTATGCATTAGTGTGGTAGAAGTAAACCGATAACTCACAAGATAGACGTATATTATCACACTGTATATGAACATGTGGGAAACGGCTACATCCGGGCAAAGAGGGTGTTGTATCTGTCACATGCGTATGGATACAGCCAAGACACGTGGTTAAGAGGGATACTACAGAAAAAAACGGTATTATGTTGGCGATCGAACCAGGGGACCTAATTCGTGATGACCACCATGTACGGGAGTGATTCTGCCCCCTCGTCAACAGGGCGTCGGAGGTTTAAAAGGGTGTTCATTCTCTCGCTTTTCTATTTCCGAGTCGTCATAGGGTCACCAAGTAACAGTAAAGAACACGAAACTACTACTACCAAGGCCTTTATACACCACAATGCATTTTCCAATATAATATACACAACTATAATCAAGTCATCACAGTATTCAACTAACCCGTTCTCATAGACATAGAGGAGAGATGTGAGCACCGAGGCCAGTTGGGGGAGGTGTACCTTTTACTTAACATCTATCGGGTCATACACCGACGAGTGTTTAGCTATATTTATCATATAATATTACCTGTGAACACAACAAGTTTCCCCGGATCAGTCTTAGGCTTCTCATATAACATGACATATCACGTACCCGCTGTCCTGACCAGCAAAGTTATCGCTTCTCAGAGCAGACATTTACACTTTCATTAATTCTTCTGCCTGGCCAAAGGGGGTCTTTGCATCTTTCCGCAGAAACCTAGTTCCAATGCTAATATATGTTTTTCAATGTGTCGGCTCATTACCACATTTCACATCCTGACAAAAGTACAGGTTCTATGTTCCACTCCAACAGTCAAATAAGAAAAAAATTTTAGCCAAATTATTAAAATGTTGGCCAAATATAGAAATATGTCAACCAGACGTATAAAATATAGTAAAATTTGTTAGCCAAACTTATAAAAATCGGGGTCAAAATAAGAAATATCTCAACCAAGCGTATAAGAAATAGGAAAAAGGATAGTCAAACTAATGAAAATGTTGGCCAAATACAGAAATATCTCGACCAACTTATAAAATGTAGGAAAAAATTGTTAGCCAAACTGACAAAACTGTTAGCCAAAATAAGAAACGTCTCGGCCAACTTATAAAAGGTAGGAAAAAATGTTAGCTAAACTGACAAAACAGTTGGTCAAAATAAGAAACGTCTAGACTAACATTATAAAAAGTAGAAAAAATTGTAACCAAATTAATTTAAAAAGGTGACCAAAATAGGAAATATCTCGACCAAACTTATGAAAAGTAGGAAAATTGTTCGTCAAATGTGACAAATATTGGGCAAGTAGGAAATCATGTTAGCCAAATAGGAAAAATATCGATCAAACTTATAGATGTCTCGGCCAAACTTATAAAATGTATGAACATTTGTTAGCCAAAGGTGAAAAAACATTGACCAAGTAATGAAATATCTCATCCGAATTTATAACAAGTAAGAAAATATGCTAGTAAAATCAAGAAATATGTCGACTGAAGTTATACAATAGGCGAAACGATGGACAAACTTATAAAGATGTCGACCGTTATAAGAAAATGTATTACCCAAATTAGGAAAAAATATTGGCCAAGTGGAGAAATATCTCGACCAAACTTACAAAAAAATAGGAAAATGTCGACTAAAGTAGGAACATTTGTTAGCCAAAGATGAAAAATATTGGTCAAGTAAAGAAATATTGCATCCAAACTTTTAAAATGTAGGAAAATTTATTAACCAAATGTGAAAAATATTGTCCAAGTAAAGACATGTTACAACTAATCTTATATCTCAACCATACTTATGAAAAGGAGGAAAATGTGTTCTCAACCATACTTATGAAAAGGAGGAAAATGTGTTAACCTAATGGGGAAAATATTGGCCAAGTGAAGAATTATCTCATCCATTCTTATAAAACTTAGGAAAATGTGTTAACCTAATGAGAAAAATATCGCCCAATTGAAGAAAAAAGTTACACAAAACTTATAAAACTTAGGAAAATGTGTTAACCTAATGAGAAAAATATCGACCAATTGAAGAAAAAAGTTACACAAAACTTATAAAACTTAGGGAAATGTGTTAACCTAATGAGAAAATATCGCCCAAGTGAAGAAAAAAAATTACACAAAACTTATAAAACTTAGGAAAAGGTGTTAACCTAATGAGAAAAATATCGCCCAATTGAAGAAAAAAGTTACACAAAACTTATAAAACTTAGGAAAATGTGTTAACCTAATGAGAAAAATATTGACCAAGTAAAGAAAAACATACACCAAACTTCTGAAAAGTAAGAAAATTTGTTAACCAAATGGGAAAAATATTGGCCAAGTGGAGAAATATCTCAACCATACTTATGAAAAGGAGGAAAATGTGTTAACCTAATGAGAAAATATCGCCCAAGTGAAGAAAAAAGTTACACAAAACTTATAAAACTTAGGAAAATGTGTTAACCTAATGAGAAAAAGATCGCCCAAGTGAAGAAAAAAGTTACACAAAACTTATAAAACTTAGGAAAATGTGTTAACCTAATGAGAAAAATATTGACCAAGTAAAGAAAAACGTACACCAAACTTCTGAAAAGTAAGAAAATTTATTAACCAAAAGGGAAAAATATATGGGCTAAACTATGAAATATGTTGACCGAACTAAGAAAGTGTGTTAACCAAAGGGGGAAAAAGGGTGGTCAAAACATGAAACATCTCGACCAAGCTTATAAATAGCTCGTGTAAACTTATTTAAAAAAAAAAAAAAGTAGGAACAAATATTGCTTCTGTAGTTATGTCAAGTGCCGGTCTCTCTGGCTGTGGGGTTACAACACTTTCTCTCTGTAATCCCGTTTATCACGCAGAGTCTCGCAGCGGAGCGAGAACTGAGGTGGTTCGACCCCCGCTCGTGACTTGCGGATACTGAGCCGGCCGCTCAGAAAGCAATGGCAAACTACTGAGCGTAATCTTGCCAAGAGATCAACAGACAGCTGAAAGATGCTGCTGTTGACAGCTAAGTCCTGTAAAAGGATACGCAAAACATAGTTATGTCAAACGTGTCTTGAACTTTTATCTGAACAGACATTTCACAAGACATAATCATCAACGTCAACACTTTCCCTCTTTTACATTACCGAAAGTTTCAACTTATCAGTCCAGAGTATCCACTAAAGAAGCACTTATGCATACTAATCACCCAGCTCTTCACACTCTTGGTTTTTTTCTTTTTTTCTTTTCTAACGCAAAGTGTCTCTGTCTTTCATAGATAGCTTCACAACTTTTCTATGTAGCACCACTAACAACGCCAAACCTTCGTTTCACATGAGCTCTAATGAAACAGCCATAACAACATTTAGGGCAATCTGTGGCTCCACCTGGGATAGTTTCAATATCATCTGAGTATTCGTCAGCAAAGATCCACTTCCCATGGCTGATAGCTTCAACTTTCTATAACACAATGTCTGCTACACTAACCTTCCATTGGTCCATCTTTCAACAATACAAAGAGTGTTCTCGAAGTCTAGCTAACATAACATTGCTTACTTTGTCCACCTCTATCACACTTTGTCATTTCACAGCTGCAATAGCGGCAAGTCTGCAACCAACCAACAGTGTCTGTTATGAAGTCGACCTTTCTTAAAGCCACGTCTGCCTTACTGAACCCTTGAATACCCTCTACCACATCGTCTAACCGACTTTCAACATTTCATACCAAATAACATTAACATTCTCTTTGATTACAGAACAACTGATTTTCTGCTGACTAGGCAGATTTTCCAACCTCGTGGAGATAAATCATATGCCCCCTAACCTACTAGGCGCTATTCTAGACAGCGAATATGGTCATCGACCAGCACCCCCTAGGCAGAACTTGAAAAAACAACAGAGCTTGGGTTATTGAGACGAATGAGTTGCATTCCTTGGACTACCAGAAAGACATCAAACACAACAAACTCTTTCTTACTAACCCTAACACTAAGTATACATCAACTAACCCTAACCCTAAACCTAAGTATACATCAACTAACCCTAACCCTAACCCTAACTATACAACAAACTCTTTCTTAAGAGACATAGATACAAACCAGTGTTAGAAATGAAAAAGTAAAATTTATGTGATTACATTTTAATTAAAATTTAAAACTAATAAATCGCACTTTTATTGCGCAAGATGTAAGCTTGATATATGTCCTATACCTAACTTATACCTATACTTACCCTATATCTGTATATTAAGTGAAGCGCGCAATAAAAGTGCGATTTATTAGTTTTAAATTTTAATTAAAATGTAATCACATAAATTTTACTTTTTCATTTCTAACACTGGTTTGTATCTATGTCTCTTAAGAAAGAGTTTGTTGTATAGTTAGGGTTAGGGTTAGGGTTAGTTGATGTATACTTAGGTTTAGGGTTAGGGTTAGTTGATGTATACTTAGTGTTAGGGTTAGTAAGAAAGAGTTTGTTGTGTTTGATGTCTTTCTGGTAGTCCAAGGAATGCAACTCATTCGTCTCAATAACCCAAGCTCTGTTGTTTTTTCAAGTTCTGCCTAGGGGGTGCTGGTCGATGACCATATTCGCTGTCTAGAATAGCGCCTAGTAGGTTAGGGGGCATATGATTTATCTCCACGAGGTTGGAAAATCTGCCTAGTCAGCAGAAAATCAGTTGTTCTGTAATCAAAGAGAATGTTAATGTTATTTGGTATGAAATGTTGAAAGTCGGTTAGACGATGTGGTAGAGGGTATTCAAGGGTTCAGTAAGGCAGACGTGGCTTTAAGAAAGGTCGACTTCATAACAGACACTGTTGGTTGGTTGCAGACTTGCCGCTATTGCAGCTGTGAAATGACAAAGTGTGATAGAGGTGGACAAAGTAAGCAATGTTATGTTAGCTAGACTTCGAGAACACTCTTTGTATTGTTGAAAGATGGACCAATGGAAGGTTAGTGTAGCAGACATTGTGTTATAGAAAGTTGAAGCTATCAGCCATGGGAAGTGGATCTTTGCTGACGAATACTCAGATGATATTGAAACTATCCCAGGTGGAGCCACAGATTGCCCTAAATGTTGTTATGGCTGTTTCATTAGAGCTCATGTGAAACGAAGGTTTGGCGTTGTTAGTGGTGCTACATAGAAAAGTTGTGAAGCTATCTATGAAAGACAGAGACACTTTGCGTTAGAAAAGAAAAAAAAAAAAAACCAAGAGTGTGAAGAGCTGGGTGATTAGTATGCATAAGTGCTTCTTTAGTGGATACTCTGGACTGATAAGTTGAAACTTTCGGTAATGTAAAAGAGGGAAAGTGTTGACGTTGATGATTATGTCTTGTGAAATGTCTGTTCAGATAAAAGTTCAAGACACGTTTGACATAACTACAGAAGCAATATTTGTTCCTACTTTTTTTTTTTTTTAAATAAGTTTACACGAGCTATTTATAAGCTTGGTCGAGATGTTTCATGTTTTGACCACCCTTTTTCCCCCTTTGGTTAACACACTTTCTTAGTTCGGTCAACATATTTCATAGTTTAGCCCATATATTTTTCCCTTTTGGTTAATAAATTTTCTTACTTTTCAGAAGTTTGGTGTACGTTTTTCTTTACTTGGTCAATATTTTTCTCATTAGGTTAACACATTTTCCTAAGTTTTATAAGTTTTGTGTAACTTTTTTCTTCACTTGGGCGATCTTTTTCTCATTAGGTTAACACATTTTCCTAAGTTTTATAAGTTTTGTGTAACTTTTTTCTTCACTTGGGCGATATTTTCTCATTAGGTTAACACATTTTCCTCCTTTTCATAAGTATGGTTGAGATATTTCTCCACTTGGCCAATATTTTTCCCATTTGGTTAACAAATTTTCTTACTTTTCAGAAGTTTGGTGTATGTTTTTCTTTACTTGGTCAATATTTTTCTCATTAGGTTAACACATTTTCCTAAGTTTTATAAGTTTTGTGTAACTTTTTTCTTCAATTGGGCGATATTTTTCTCATTAGGTTAACACCTTTTCCTAAGTTTTATAAGTTTTGTGTAATTTTTTTTCTTCACTTGGGCGATATTTTCTCATTAGGTTAACACATTTCCCTAAGTTTTATAAGTTTTGTGTAACTTTTTTCTTCAATTGGTCGATATTTTTCTCATTAGGTTAACACATTTTCCTAAGTTTTATAAGTTTTGTGTAACTTTTTTCTTCAATTGGGCGATATTTTTCTCATTAGGTTAACACATTTTCCTAAGTTTTATAAGAATGGATGAGATAATTCTTCACTTGGCCAATATTTTCCCCATTAGGTTAACACATTTTCCTCCTTTTCATAAGTATGGTTGAGAACACATTTTCCTCCTTTTCATAAGTATGGTTGAGATATAAGATTAGTTGTAACATGTCTTTACTTGGACAATATTTTTCACATTTGGTTAATAAATTTTCCTACATTTTAAAAGTTTGGATGCAATATTTCTTTACTTGACCAATATTTTTCATCTTTGGCTAACAAATGTTCCTACTTTAGTCGACATTTTCCTATTTTTTTGTAAGTTTGGTCGAGATATTTCTCCACTTGGCCAATATTTTTTCCTAATTTGGGTAATACATTTTCTTATAACGGTCGACATCTTTATAAGTTTGTCCATCGTTTCGCCTATTGTATAACTTCAGTCGACATATTTCTTGATTTTACTAGCATATTTTCTTACTTGTTATAAATTCGGATGAGATATTTCATTACTTGGTCAATGTTTTTTCACCTTTGGCTAACAAATGTTCATACATTTTATAAGTTTGGCCGAGACATCTATAAGTTTGATCGATATTTTTCCTATTTGGCTAACATGATTTCCTACTTGCCCAATATTTGTCACATTTGACGAACAATTTTCCTACTTTTCATAAGTTTGGTCGAGATATTTCCTATTTTGGTCACCTTTTTAAATTAATTTGGTTACAATTTTTTCTACTTTTTATAATGTTAGTCTAGACGTTTCTTATTTTGACCAACTGTTTTGTCAGTTTAGCTAACATTTTTTCCTACCTTTTATAAGTTGGCCGAGACGTTTCTTATTTTGGCTAACAGTTTTGTCAGTTTGGCTAACAATTTTTTCCTACATTTTATAAGTTGGTCGAGATATTTCTGTATTTGGCCAACATTTTCATTAGTTTGACTATCCTTTTTCCTATTTCTTATACGCTTGGTTGAGATATTTCTTATTTTGACCCCGATTTTTATAAGTTTGGCTAACAAATTTTACTATATTTTATACGTCTGGTTGACATATTTCTATATTTGGCCAACATTTTAATAATTTGGCTAAAAATTTTTTCTTATTTGACTGTTGGAGTGGAACATAGAACCTGTACTTTTGTCAGGATGTGAAATGTGGTAATGAGCCGACACATTGAAAAACATATATTAGCATTGGAACTAGGTTTCTGCGGAAAGATGCAAAGACCCCCTTTGGCCAGGCAGAAGAATTAATGAAAGTGTAAATGTCTGCTCTGAGAAGCGATAACTTTGCTGGTCAGGACAGCGGGTACGTGATATGTCATGTTATATGAGAAGCCTAAGACTGATCCGGGGAAACTTGTTGTGTTCACAGGTAATATTATATGATAAATATAGCTAAACACTCGTCGGTGTATGACCCGATAGATGTTAAGTAAAAGGTACACCTCCCCCAACTGGCCTCGGTGCTCACATCTCTCCTCTATGTCTATGAGAACGGGTTAGTTGAATACTGTGATGACTTGATTATAGTTGTGTATATTATATTGGAAAATGCATTGTGGTGTATAAAGGCCTTGGTAGTAGTAGTTTCGTGTTCTTTACTGTTACTTGGTGACCCTATGACGACTCGGAAATAGAAAAGCGAGAGAATGAACACCCTTTTAAACCTCCGACGCCCTGTTGACGAGGGGGCAGAATCACTCCCGTACATGGTGGTCATCACGAATTAGGTCCCCTGGTTCGATCGCCAACATAATACCGTTTTTTTCTGTAGTATCCCTCTTAACCACGTGTCTTGGCTGTATCCATACGCATGTGACAGATACAACACCCTCTTTGCCCGGATGTAGCCGTTTCCCACATGTTCATATACAGTGTGATAATATACGTCTATCTTGTGAGTTATCGGTTTACTTCTACCACACTAATGCATACGAGTAGAGACATGGAGCTTGAAATGGGGAAACGGTAGCCGTGAGCATAAAAGGAAAGAAAAAAATGTCTGATAGGAGGTGGCTTTAAAGCGTTGGAACAAGAATCTCTGTGATGAAGGTTGTCTTTTGCAAATTGGAAAACATACTGACTAATATAAAGTTGACAGCTGTAATGAGAAATAAAAGGAGTGTTTAAGTACTACATAGAACCCGTACTTTAGTATGACTGTGAAGCGTGGTCAATGAGCAGACAAGTTGAAAAGCCTCTAATGCCAGTGGCGTTGTGGAATCTGAGACATAGTTTTTAAAAAGTTCACTAGACACCCGCATGAAACTCCCTCCAAATACTACAAGGCAACATGACAAAACATACAACGTAGCAGACACATAGATACTATACCAGCTCTGTAAGGCAACATACTTTGATAATGTAGACATAACGGCCGCTTTCTAATAATACTGCACACATCTATAAACAGTGGTAAACCCGTATACACAGATACACGATACTTTCATAAAGTAGACTCTAGCCATGTTCGCAGTGCAGCTATATAGAGGCATGTCTGAGTTGATGTGAAATATTTTTGGTTATATTTACACCCGGATGTACTAGGCGACAAGTCACAACACAGCTACGATGCGCTGGCAGGGGTGACCTTATCAACTTCACATACTGGTCAATCTATATACACCACCCAATAACATAGTACACCATCTGTCTTCAAGCCACAAGCGTTTTCAATGTCACAAGAATAACGAACTACTGATATTTAAGATCAGAGTGGCACATGCTGATACTGTTTGTGATATCTCCTACTCATACCACCTGTTTTAACTAAATAAGGACACATACACCTAGCCCATAATCTCCAATCGGCAATTATGAGAAAAATAGAGGATAGTGTTATTGATTTTTATTGGATGTCCCGACAATAGGTGTTAATCTTTTAATCCCCTTCCAACCTTTATATGAACATTTATTAATATCGCGAACTATTTGCAATGGCGGAGATATAAGAAATATTATTAACCTGACTTGGTCATTACGATGCCGATAATCCCCTGGATTAGCCGTTATAAGAATAAGTATTGATTTTTTGCAACACCTGTTGAGGTCATATTCTGAATGTTAAGTTAGCTTATATTTTGTGACCCGTAGGTACAATGGTGAAATCTGCTGCCTGTGTTTTTCATCAGCGGTGGGACTTGTGGCCGCGACGACACCCACACCTTGATGACTGGAAATCTTACCCACGACAAAGTTCCGAGATTCGAACCTGTCACTTCCACGGTGTCTGGGGTACCCCCTAAACATACTCCGCAACCAGCACACCACCTCTACTTTTCTAAACATAACCGGGTTAATAACAACCGAGCTCGAAATCACAACTAAGTAACCAATTATTATCAATATTTCTTCTACCACTAGACCGCCCCACTGGGATTCGAAACCGCTGCTAGTGGTCGGAAGCGTTTATCTAGTTACTCACCCACTCACTCCACCCCTTAACAATGAATATCACAAAGTCATACCCACTATAACCATTGGCCATCTTTACACTTTCAAAGTTTTCATTTGAAGAGCTGTAACCGGTATGCTGATAGTATTTAAGTCCCAGCCACTATAGATAATAGTAACCCCGTTATAACAAACAGTCGACCCCTTTACAATAGACATATAATGAAAATATCCTTGGTCTTCTGACGACCGACGCCGAAATTATGCGTTGAATGTGTCGGTGGTATACCTCCATACCTATATTTACCCACTTCTCCACTCGATCACCCTGGCTCTTACCAAGGAACGGGCGTAATTATCCAACCAATCCGCCCCTCGCCCACCTCTTAACAAGGATCAGAAGCAGTTATTTAGCTATTTGTACACTCACCAACCCCTTGACAACGACCTGGAGCCTTTATCTAGCAACTCCTCTGTCTCTTAGCAAGGAACCGACGCATTTACTTAGCCACTTCGCCACTCGCCCATCCCTTTAAATTGTTCGGAAGCTGTTATATAGGTACATCACCACTCACCAACCCCTTAACAACGAATACCACGAAGCCACGCCCCCTTACAGTCGTTACTACAGGCCATCTTTACATTTTTAAGGTTTTCATTTGAAGAGGTGTAATCTATATGATGATAGTTTTATAAGCCACTACGACCCACTACAGCTCATATACACGCCATATTTACCTTTTTACTTATTACAATTTTCATATCACACCCGGTGCGCCTCGAGGGTTCGAACCGTCTAGCCCCACCACCCACACTCGTCACTGACCGGCTTGTGGTCACTCAGCAATGACAGGCCATGTGGTTACTACAAGACACTGACTGGGTTCAAACCGCACCCAAGCGACTGTCGCCCGTGCTCGCTCCTGCGACTGCCCCCCGCGCGCCTCTGATTGTCTTTTATTTTTATTTTATTTTTTACAATTAGTTAAAATATTATACACAAACTCAGTTATCTGCCCTTAGAAAAACACGTCTTTTATTAGAATTATCGACCCTTACATATGACCTAAATACCCTACCCTACCCTACCCTACTCAACCCAACCCAGCTCCGAGACCGAAAAGGATTGGGGTCAATCCTTAGAGGTCAATCCTGATTTCCTACTCAAATACCAGCTAACCCACTACTTAGGTTCATTTCGATTTCCTTTTGCAGAAGAATTTGTGCGTGCCCAAATCTGAATATTTGGCCCGTATGTGGTAAATCTAGACGTCCGCTTCAATAAACCAGAATCAGGTGGAGTATGCTATTCCTTTCTTATTTGTAAATTTGCACAGAGACAACGCTGTGAACTTAACCAGGTCTGCACGAGCTAGAGGCGGACATCGTAGCTTCTGAGCTACTTGCTACTTCATCCATCATATATAGATGTAGATGATAAATAAGTATATCGGCACTCATTTAAGTAAAGCTTTTTTTCCGCATATTCTTTCACATGACATTGCAGTCAACACCAGCATTTTTCAACTGCTTTGATGTCTTGGCAAGTTTTAAGTTCAGTAGTTTGCCATTGCTTTCTGAAAGACCGACTCACATACCTCCATAAGTAACAAGCGCGACGCGATCTGCTGCCAAATCTCGCGAATATGTGGGTATGCGGGATTACGAACAACGTCCTTATCCCCTTCGCCAAAGAGAAGTAACGCTTAGAATTAGATATTAGAGATTAGAAGACACACTAGAAAATTTAACAAATCAAAGCTATAGTGATTACACCAGGATTCGAATCTGTCGATTCCAAATGATTTAGTATGACAAATGACCGGAACTTACGAATACAAAGAAGACCGTGACCCATCCATTCTTTGATGTTTTGATCCGATGAATTTCTTTGCTTTCCTCTTCTTCGTTTGCTGTCGAATGGGGCATATGTTTTGAAAAGGAGTCGTGCGGGTGGCATGTGCAATCTACTTAAGGCCATGTTTGCTTCACTACTTATAGACGTGGTTCTCTAACCTGTACCGGAAGTCGTGTGGCCGAAAGGTTAAGAGAATTAGCTCTTAATCTTCCGGTGCGCTGAAGACAAGGTATTTAGCTCTCTCCCTACACCGGTCAGTTGGACTTAAACGTTGATTTCTCGTTCTTAATTTGTTCGAATCAAGAATCTTCTTGGTTAGTTTTGATTAACGTATTCGAATCAAGAATCTTGTTGGTTAGTTCTGACTAACGTATTGGAATCAAGAATCTTGTTGTTTAGTTCGGACTAACTTGGTCGAATCAAGAATCTTGTTGATTAATTCTGACTAACCTGTTCGAATTAAGAATCGATGCGGGATGGTAACTTGAAGCTATCCCGTGAGACAGCTTTAACCGTAGCAGAAGCTGATGAAGTATTTATAGGATGCCTAATTTGTTGATTGATTCTGGCGGCGTATCTGAGAGATTAAAATTCCCTCTAAAGGCTTC
>OY992879.1:127112325-127207325 GCA_963921405.1 Cepaea hortensis | reverse complement strand
ATGATTGCAACGTCCTGTGAATGACATGCAAATAACTGTTCTCTGTGTCTTCAGCTAGACGTTAATTGTATTTGGAACGGCATGTCCAATCACAAAGTACCCACATGTAGACGAAGAAACTGTGTTGATGTAACAAAAGACCTCATCTGTCACTGCCAAGAAGTTTTCAAACTACGATTCCAAAATAGTGCAACACGAGACCGTCTTCACGTATGACACTGAGTCGGGAAAATATTCCCCATTTGGGTTGTCTTAACACTTCACAAACAAAAAATAAATACTAATGTCGTTTAAAACAATACTGAATAATTTGTTACATGCTATTTCTACATGTGCTTGTTGAAAGTGATTGTTGCTTGTGATTGCTGCTTATGATTTTTTTTTTATTTCGCATATACAATTTACAGGACATAGCTGTCAACACCAGCATTTTTGACCGCTCTTGTTGATATCTTGGCAAGATTACGCTCAGTAGTTTGCCATTGCTTTCTGAGCGACCGGCTCACATACCCCCTAAGTAACCAACGTGACGCGATCCGCTACCGAATCTCGCGCAGCTGTGTTCCCCTACGTGGATATATGGGATTATGGAGAAAGTCGTTAACATCTTCGCCAGGGAGACCGGCTGTTTGTGATTGTTGTTTGCAATTGTTACATACGATAGTTATATGTGATTGTTATGTGCGATTGTTTGCTTACGATAGTTATATGTGACTGCTACCTGTGATTGTTACGGGAGACTATTACAAACAATGGATATATGTGATTATTCCCTGTGATTGTTACGTGAGACCCTCAACTATCTAGAACAATATTAAAGGCGAGAGGCTGGCTGCCTCATTCTGCAGAAGGCTGTTATTGCAAAATGTAACCAATTATAAAACCCATGCTCCATAAGAAACGTAAGCAGAAGAAGAAGATTGTCACTAAAGCTCACGTTATATAGCCGATGTGTGTTTCATCAGCATCCAGTGCCAAGCCGGCTGCCGTGGACAATCATCCTTTTCCACAAATTGCGATCTCTGACGGCGTGGATCAATTCATGTGCTGACACCCTTCCGTGTCATGACACAAGATTGTCAATAATTTTTCTGGCAGTCTTCCTCTATTTCTCTTTCCACAAATCTTTCCGGTTGTCACAACATGTTCCAGTGTTTGTCTTGTGGCCAAAATATGACGACTGCTTCTTTCTGATGTTTGTGATCAGTTGTCTTTGCGATTTAACCTCCCTCAAAATGTCACGATTGCCCATTTTGATTGCCCGATAAATTTTCAGCATTCTTCTATACAACCACGTCTCCAAGGTTTCTAGGGACCTTTTTCGCCTGTTTACTAATTGTCCATGATTCACAGCCGTGTGTTAAAACTGGATCTATGTAACATGCTACAACACTTGTTCTAGCTTCCAAGGACAAGGACTTATTGCATAAAATGTTCTTCATTTGATATAATGCAGTTTTTGCTTGTCCTATTGTATTCTTTATCCTGTTAATAAAGTATGATCCATAGGTGACCGTTGTTTTGTCTTAAAATTATCCCTTTTCAATGAACAATTCCATGTATCACCGGCAAGTGTTCATTAACTAAGTGCGACCTAGAGAAAAACAAAACGCGAACCAGTGTTTTTGGGTGACATTTTCAGTCGATGTAACTGCCTGCTGCCGTGTGATCGAGTGTACGCACGCCAACAGTCAAGCCAATGGACTAGATTATGCAACGTGTTATCTTCTCTGTGTAAAAAATAGTTGCATATTCAATGCAGGAAATCGCAATCAACCCCGGCAATTTTGGGCTGTTCGTGATTTTTTAGGTGATTTTACGTTCAGCAGTTTGCAATTAATCGACTTTGTGGATTAGAGGATAGTGAAATGGCGTTTTACAGTTCCCCGATATACCGATTCTAGGGTTGCAATCAGCGATTTAGAAGCAGACGGTGTGTGGTGATGTCCATGGTATGAGGCCTCGGCCGTTTGGAAACTAATGGAAAGCTGTAGAATGTAAAGCTGCCTTGTACACCACAAACAGCCAATTAATGCTGGAGTCGATTGCAATGTTATGAAAACGGCATGCAACTAACTTGTAGTTTGCCATTGCTTTCTGAACGGCCGAAGCTCATGACTTAGATGTATAAATCAAAGCGATATGCTCCTAAATCGACTGCGGCTAACTTCAAACCCGGTATGTCGGCATTGTGAAACTGTGTTCACTGCCCCTAAGCTGTAGACGCTGACAATCTTTTCTGTAGCTATACGAAATAGATGATTGATTAATTGCTTGACTAACTGATTGATTGATTGATTGCTTGACTGTAAAAGTAAAGAGGGTAGATGGAAGTAAAGTTTAGCGATAAACTAACTCTTGTTAAGTGATTCGGTCGTTGGTGAATCGTTTGGAAGAATGAGTTTTAACTCTTAAATCCGTTCCATTAGGGTTCAGGTCGCCTGAGCACCGAGAATTGACTTGCATCATTTGGTGTGAGCTTGGTGTATACATGTTCCTTCTGACTCGTTTAAACAGCAGAGCAACCACTGCTCTGGTCACGTCATTTATTTAGCCTTCGCAGATTAAATGTAAGAAATTACAGCCACACATGACACAATGATTGGTGCACGTGGACAATATCCTACCACACATGACACAATGATTTAAACACATGATGAATAGTTTATCATACATGACACGGAATGCACCTCTTGGTGGTATCTTGCCTATGGACAAGGGGGAGGTGGTCGAGCGCTTGTGGGACCAGGTGGAGAAGGCGGAGGAACAGATTGAGAATCCATATATGGAAAGAATGAGATTGCGGGGGATCGGCAGGGGTTCTGGAAGAATCTCAAAACTGAGAGGGAAGACCAGGAGAACATTTAATCAGATAGCGGTGGGAAAGATTAGTAGTATGACTCTTCACTGGCTGTTGAACGAGGGGACGGAGAACGTATGGGAATGTCCTGAGTGCAGTGATGTCGGTTCTTGACTCAACTCAACTCAACTGACACGATGATTGATACACCTGCAGAATATCCTACCACACATGACACGATGATTGATACGTCTGAAAAATATCCTACTTCACATGATACGATGATTGATACACATGAAGAATAGTTTATCACACATGACATGATGATTGATACACATGAAGAATATCCTACCACAAGTGACTCGATGCTTGATACGCCTGAAAAATATCATACTACACATGATACGATGATTGATACACATGAAGAATAGTTTATCACACATGACATGATGATTGATACACATGAAGAATATCCTACCACACGTGACTCGATGATCGATACACATGAAGAATAGTGTATCATACATGACACGATGATTGATACACATGAAGAATAGTTTATCACACATGACACGATGATTGATACACCTGAAGAATATCCTACCACACATGGCACGATGATTGATACACTTGAAGAATATCCTATCACACATGACACGATGATTGATACACCTGAAGAATATCCTACCATACATGACTCGATGATTGGTACACCTGAAGAATATCCTACCATACATGATTCGATGATGAGTACACCTGAAGAATATCCTACCACACATGACACGATGATTGATACACCTGAAGAATATCGTACCACACATGACTGGATGATTCGTACACCTGAAGAATATCCTACCATACATGACTCGATGATTGGTACACCTGAAGAATATCCTACCACACATGATACGATGATTGACACACACGAAGAATAGTTTATCACACATGACACCATGATTGATACACCTGAAGAATATTCAACCACACATGACTCGATGATTAGTGCACCTGAAGAAAATCCTACCACACATGGCACGATGATTTGATACACCTGAAGAATATCCTACCATACATGACTCGATGATGAGTACACCTGAAGAATATACTACCACGCATCACTCGATGATTGGTATACCTGTAGAATATCCTACCACACATGACACGATAATTGATACATCTGAAGAATATCCTACCATACATGACTCGATGATGAGTACACCTGAAGAATATACTACCACGCATCACCCGATGATTGATATACCTGAAGAATATCCTACCACACATGACTCGATGATTGGTACACCTGAAGAATATCCTACCACGCATGACACGATGATTGATACACCTGAAGAATATCCTACCATACATGACTCGATGATGAGTACACCTGAAGAATATACTACCACGCATCACTCGATGATTGGTATACCTGAAGAATATCCTACCACACATGTCTCGATGATTGGTACACCTGAAGAATATCCTACCATACATGACACGTTGTCTCTTACAGAAACAGTTAACTATGCTATCAGATAACACAAGGAAACAAAACATCGGGGAAACCTAAGCCATTTTAATAATAAGATTTAGAAAACTGTTCAAGCATTCATTGAAATGAACAGAGCTAAAATTAAGGGGAGTGAATTTTCTTGTTGCCAGCTGTTATTGCTCGCTTGAGTCGGCGGGACTTATTTAACGGAGATGGTGGGCGGTATTGTGCACTATCATGGCAGAGCGCTCGCTCTTAAACTTCCAGTGTATAATGCCGAGGTAGCGGGTTCAACCTCTACACAGATCAGTTGGACTGACATGTTTAATTCTCGTCCTTGACTTAGGGACGCAAATTATAAGTACCTCAGAAGTCGGAGCGAACTAAAACGACAAACGTATCTCTGGGCGAATGAACGCAAGTGTTCAAATTGTTCGACAGACAATAGTCGCCGGAATGAAATCGTATGATCAGCTGAAGGCGCATTCGATAATATCTGAACATAACAACCACGAGCAGAGTAAATTATCGCACACGGACGTGACGCTCCGAGTGCATTTTTTGAAATTATTAAAATATATTATTTTAAATAACGAGGTCTCGCGTGCCACTTACTAACAGCTGGCGGGCCACAAGTGGCCCGCGGGCCGTGGTTTGGGAACCCCTGGCGTAGGCGCTCGTTTCCTTCTAGGAGGTTGGTACACTCATAGCATTCAATAAAAAATGCCTTGTCGAAATTAGAACACTAATCACCATTACAAAAAGTATTTTTAACTTTTGCGACTTGGAAAACGAACTCACTAATAATAAAAGGTTGTCAATGGCAGTGAGGAAAAACGTTAAATTGTTATAAAAACGCTATACTGCAGAGTGGGTGTGAAACATGGACAATAAGCAGATTACCAGGGAAACATCTAATGACAACGGAAATGTGATTTCTGAGGGAAAAGCAAAACAATACCATGGACGAATATAAAACTAATGAGACAATCCTTCAATGAACACATGCAGACTGTAAATTGATTGCATAAATTGTACGTAGACAGTCAACATTTTGTATGGGCATGCCATGAAGAGAAATGCACTTGAAAACTTAACAACTGGAAAGCTTGATGGGTAAATACCAAGAGGAAGACAAAGGTATAAATACCTGGATGGTTTAATCACATGGCATAATCGGGACAAGAAAGTCATGATAGCCTACGCTTATGGGCATAACGACACACGATGATGATGTTGAGAATAATACTTACATCATATAAACAAAAGGTAATTAAACAATACTGTAACCTAAACAATTAAAGCGGTATTATTTTCGATTGACAAACAAAAGTTTGAGAGATGTAAAACAATATATATATAAATCATAAGCAAACATTGAAGCTATGATCACGGATGCACATGACAGTATCACAGACTGCGATCTACAGAAAGGCGGAAGTCAGTCATGCACCAAGCTACTATCTATATTTATAACCTCATATATGTGTAGCTAGTGGGGTAAGCATAGGCGGGAAGACGTTTGCACTTTAATGATATAAATAAAAGCAAATGTAAAAAATATGACGTAGGGGTCTCTTTCTGTGTAATCTGAGCCATGAGTTGTGGCTCACATTTCATGTATACAATGCGAGATGCCATTGTTTGTTGACTGCGACATGTATATGTATATATAGATCTGAGCCATAGACCAATGTGCTAGTGCGACAGTTCTATCTGCTACAACACCAAAGTTTATTACACGATCTATACTGATGAAATACGAATGTAAGAGCATATGGATGATAAAGTGAAATATAGAACATTTACAAAGTCAAATAAAGACACTGGAACTAAAGACAAATGGAATATGCGAACAGAGTAGGCTTTCTGTAGAAGTAAATAATTAAAGCGTGTGAAGGACCCATTTGCTCGCCTTACAAGCACCGGGTATATAGTGCTAGATGCATAGTTTTCTAGACCATTCGGCACTAGATGATGCTGTGGTCAATATCACATTGGTGGCCTTTACTTCCCATGTCATATCTATGTACCCATGTTAGGCTGAGTGGCCCAGTCAACCCAAGTCAGTTGTATAAACACGCCTCGGTACGGACTAGAGCTCGCGACCATCAGAGAAGGGCCTTTATTAGAATAATGGAGGTCAGCGTCGGCCGAATGGATCAGAGCTCTGGCTCTTAAACTTCCGTTGTGATGATGGTGAGGTAGTGGGTTCAACCCCTACATCGGTCAGTTGCACTAAAACGTTGTCTTCTCGTCCTTGACTTGGGGTGTAAATTACAAGTATCTCTGAAGTCGGAGTGGGTTCGCCTGATGGCGGGGTACACTCGAAATATGGAAAGCTAGCCGATACACAAAAATCAGTACAATGTGAATGACACAAACTCTTTTGTACCAAACGAAGACTGGTCGTTGTCTAGATTCTAATGCTTCCACTATATCACGGCAAAGTGGAAGCTGAGCTATCCACCTGTCTCACACCACAAGTCACCACTGCAGCACACATCCACTAGTCAGTGAACAAGAGTAACTTTGCGCACATCATATCCATTTAATGCTGAATTAACACGGAACCACACAACACGTAAATCCAGGAACAATAATTCTCTCAGAATATATCTTCATCACAACTTACAACTCAAATAACACTGCCTTCTCAAGGCCTACTTAATATCATTCACCACGACAGTTTTTACTAGCCATTCTTCCGGCCCGAACTCACTGGATCCAACCCACTCTGGATCTAAGCCTCCGCTAACTATCCGACCCTCTCTCTAGGGCTAAACTTCAACTCACTATGTCTGCTGATAACCGGGCTCAGTCTTTAATCCTTAGTCTCAGACTTCCTATCACTGAAAACCACAGGGCATAGTTCTATCACTAACTCACCTATCATTCACTTTTCCAGACCACCGACCTACCCTTGTCGGGTCCCAACACTCAACTGTCCCCGTCAATGTTTTTCACTCTCTTCTTAACCATTTTTGCAGCCCTCCCTAGGCTCCACACACACTACCCCACAGCTCAAACTGTCTGCCCCACAATTACACTAGCCAGCTGACTTCTCCTCAACTGCCCCTTCCATTACTGTCCTCTCATTTGCCTCCTCCGGGGACTTACTACCCGGCCCCATATTAGAGCTCGTGAACTTGTTTATGTGTACCATTGCTACCCAGGTCACTCACCTTAATATTAGTGAACTCAGGCATGTAACAGTGAACTACGCTAGATTCCAAAGCTAGCTAACAAAACACAAATGTAGAATAATGTTTATCCACTGGTGTGGGAATGCAAAGTATCTGACCAATTTCCTGATAAATATCCCAAAATGTGACGACTCTACACATAGCAGAATGTTGAGAGCATATAAATGTTTTATTATTTGAAAGTACTACCGTTGGAACCCACAGGCAAATGAAATTGATGGAGACATAAAAACACAGAGAATTTAGAGACATCGAAGAATAATATGTGGACGCTTCAGGAGATAGCAGACGTGTGTCGGGGAATTATGACTATCGTGTTTCACTACCTCCTAAACCACAAACCCCGGTAGTAATACACATACGCACGCACGCGAGCACACACACACACACATACACAAACACACACACACACACACACACACACACACACATATATATATATATATATATATATATATATATATATATATATATATATATATATATATATATATATATATATATATAGCGTATGCGATTCTAGTTTTGAAGACATTTTCACATGCAATTACCCGAGGTAGGGAAACCGGTCAAGGGCCAAGTATATTTCCGGTGCACCGTGATGGTATTGGAACGATATATAAGACATTCTAGATCAGTGGTTCTCAACCGGTGGGGAACCTCTGAGCTACGGAGTTCGTGTTCTGTATAACGCTTTCGACAAGCGGTTAGCTCTCTGCGGAGTGAGACTGAGATAGGTGGGATCAAATCCAATGCCATTAAGTCTATCCTCTTGCTTGTAATCCCCTTACGGGTCGTAGCTATAAAAGTAGCTCAGCTTACATCTGTGGCCACCCTGTATATGATATGCTCGTTTGAACTTCTCCTGCTTCAGACGGTTAATATATTAACCTACTATATCCGTGGACAATGAGCAGACAAGTACATCTAATGGCTGTAGAAATGTGGTTTCTGAGGTATATGCAAAGAATACCATGGATAGACAGAAAAACCAATGACCAACCTACAAGAAACAATTGAAAACCATAAACTGATTAGAGAAATTTGGCGTAGTCAGTCACAATATTTTGGACACGTTATGAGAAGAAAGAATTTAGAGAACTTGGTGACAACTGGCAAGATTAAGGGGGGGGGGGAGAAAAATGGGAACGCAGATCGTGTGAGATGGCGAAACTTGACCGCCCACGCTTATCGACATGACACACGATGATGATGATGATGATGATGATATCAGTGGACGGCCAAAGTAACTAACAATGATTACATGGAAGAGGCTAAAGAAAGAAGAACAGTAGAAACAACTATAATAAAGAGACAGCCCGTGTTCTTTGGCCATATTATGAGAAGAGACACACGGAAGAACATTGAGTTGGCTGGAAAGAACAGCGGTAGAAGAGGCTAGGGCACACCAAGACAATTATGTTGGATGGGTTGAAATGCTGACACGACGAACTATCATCTGTACCACTGATGGCCGAGATCCGTTGAGAGACATGAACGCCGGCGCCACTTTTGTCATCTCATGATGATGAAATGCTAATAGTTGCTTCGGGTCATTATATCAGGCTGCAGAAATGGCAAGATCTGGATACCTATCTATACTGGCGAAGACCTGGGAGCACCCTTCAATTGCACGGTCTATCCAGTATGAGTTCCTAAGTCTGGTTTACATTTCAGGCATCTTCATGTCTCTGGACATATGAGAGGCTCGGGAGTAGGAATTTCACACCCGGTCGGTTCCTACGATTGGAGCGAGGAAGGAGAAATATGCAACACAGACCTCTTAGAGTTGGTAGTTCGCGAGTTAAGTCTCTACACTAGGCCCACGCCAATACAATCTGCAATGCCAGTGAATATTTCTAAGCTTATCGCTTGCTTGATTGCTTGCGTTCACTGGCTGTGAATTCCAACGTGAAGTCCTGTATGTTGGATGAAGACTTCCTGTTGTCCAACATCAGTGTGATGTCATACAGGATCTGAGGTTTGCGTGAGTATCCGTTGTTTCATGTCTGGCTTATTGGTGTGCAGACTAGTGGTTCCTGGCCGTGCATGCAGATACTCTCCGACTTCGAAAGAATCAGCGATCCTACTACGTTAGCCAGGACCCCGAAGGGATTTGTTGCCTAGGACGCACGACTAGGACGTGTTAGTAGGTCTTGGCCAGTATAAAACCTGGCCCTGGTGCCTTGCAAACACCTCCGCTTCCCTTTAAGCTTACAAAATATTATATATACAGTACGCCTGAAAAACGCAATGTCATTGGCGCAAAAGTTTGGGGCAACTGAAGAGTCCACTAAAGACCTTCAGTTAACGACATAGATTTAAAAATAACGTTAGTTACATGTCATCGCGGGACGTCGCAATGAACCCCTGCATATATTGGCTGTTAGTAATTTACTAGGCAATGTTTACTTTAAGTAAACGCAAGAAATAAATGGGGAGAACCGTTGACGCCACTAAGACGATTACACAAATAGACACACATAGTATTATTTGGCGCTAACAGAAGAAGGAAATATAGATTAGAAGACGCACTAGACAACATAAAATTTGAAAGCTATAATAGTTACCAACCGGGATCGAACCTGTCGCCTCCAAATGACGACGGCGCCTCGCTTCAGGAACAAGTATACTTCGACGCGCGACCAACTAGACACTCCAAAAAAAGTGTCTTCATTGGTCGTGTCTATCATACACATGAACCAAACAACTATGGAAGACGGACAGAATTCGTATCAAACCATTGAGATATCACGTGTACAGCATTAGAACAGACCAATCATTTCTCTTCTTTAAATGTTTGTTCATATATATACTCGACAACAGCAATACGGTCTGATGTGTTTGTGTATTTGTTATTTGACCTATGCTGGTTTAATATAAATTATGAAACCTATGGTGATATCTCAAAGGTTTGATACGAATTCTGTCCGTATTCCATAGTTGTTTGGTTCACGTGTATGATAGACACGACCAATGAAGACACTTTTTTTGGGAGTGTCTAGTTGGTCATGCGTCGAAGTACACTTGTTCCTGCAGCGAGGCGCCGTCGTCATTTGGAGGCGACAGGTTCGATCCCGGTTGTAACTATTTTAGCTTTCAAATTTTATGTTGTCTAGTGCGTCTTCTAATCTCTATTTCCTTCTTCTGTTAGCACCAAATAATACTATGTGTGTTTATTACTTTCAGTAGTTTGTCATTGCTTTATGAATCGCCGACGCTCTATTACCATTGTGTAAACTGACGCAAAAATATCTGCACCCAAATCGCTCGCGGCTGACGTCAAACTTAATGGCCAAAAGAATGAGTTAATTCATGTGTGTGAAAGTTTGTGTAAATAATACATTACATGGTTGTGTGAATTTGGGAGCGGGGATGTTTACGTCCTAGTGGTTTGCGATGTTCTACAGGTAATAGAAGTTTCATACACACACACGCACGCACGCACTCACGCACGCACACACACACACACATTATTATCCTACGCCGTATGTCCTGCCTCGATTGCGGACATGTGTAAAATATCTATCACATCTACTGTTCATCAACGTCATCGTCTTTCTCTTCTCCGCTTCCTGCCTTTTTACATGTCCAAAATATGCCATTAACCTCAATGTTAAAAGACTCAATAACCAATCAACTTGACCATTGCATTCATATTGGACAGATATGTTTGTTCTCTTTTTGTTGCAAAGAATTTTAACACTCTATTGTAACAATTGTGATCAACGGTGCATTTGTCTGGTCAGCTGATGTGTATATCTCGAGGTGTTAACACCCGTATCCTGTCAAAGGAAATAAGCATGTTCTCTGTACGCTTACCCTCTCTCTGTGTCTCTCTCTCTCTGTCTCTCTCTCTGTTACTCTCTCTCTCTGTGTGTGTGTGTGTGTGTGTGTGTGTGTGTGTGTGTGTGTCTGTGTGTGTGTGAAACACACGCGACCGGAACTATAAGAAATGAATGCAGTTAGCAACTCATGGCTTGACTGCTGGCATAATGGTAAACGAAAAAAAAAACTGACAACGGCCATGCTTTCTACCTTTAAATGATAGTCCTACAAACAGCTTGCATCTCTGCAATCGCCCTGAGAATAATGATTGTCGAAAGAGAACCCCGTTCCACAGTAAGTGACCAGTTGGGGTCGGATGTGGCGACGGAAAGGCGCAAATATAAAGTTTTGCTGGCAATCGACGCATGCAACCAAAGGCCTTTTCATTTAGAACCAGGAATAATAAAAATAAGCACACGTAATGGTAACAAAGAAAAGGTGTTTCGTATATTGTTTACAACGAACTATAAACGAATGCTCACATATACCGAAGCGTTTGCGATTAGGCGGGTCCAACGAATATTGTGCAGATAAAAAGGCTTTGTTTTAACTTATTCAGTGTCAAATAAAAACCAGGTTTGGACCAAACACAACCAAATGAACAAGTATTATAACTTACATTTCCATTCACTGAGCTTTAAAATTGCGAAAGACACCGCGAAACAAAACATATACGTCGATGAAACTAGTATAGCGATACATCTTCTTTCTGACTAAATGGGAGGTCACATTTGGCTATATATGATCATTCGACACTGAGTTAGTTACATTTGCGATGTCCCTGGGGGAAACAATTGCTCCACATTGGAAAAATAAACACGTCTCAAAGATGTGACACATTATCGTGAACGTTACGCATGGTTACAACTGTGTTAAATTCTTCACACTAGACACATTGGCTGCACTACACCTTCAGCTTTTTCAGCGCGAACAACAAAATGTATAGGATGTATTTTTAATGACTGGGCTTTTGAAAATATTGCCGTTCTAAATTTTGTATTTATCCACTGTTGAGTTCATGCAACATAATAGGTAAATGCAAAACTTGGAATGGCAATATTTTCAAAAACAGCATAGTCATTAAAAATACACCCTATATAACATAATTAAACAATGCCTAAAACATGAATTAATGACACGCTACTGAACGTCAAGCGTCTTTTCGCTCTGTGGCGAAGGCGTTACGGACGCAATTCGTAATCCCGTATACCGCGTACGAAACACAGCTGCTGGCGATTTGGCAGCAGACCGCTTTGCTTGATTTCCCAAGAATGGTATGAGTACCGGTCGTTCAGAAATCAATGGCAAACTACTGAAAGTAAGCTCGCCCAGCAATCACAAACAGTTAAACAATACTGGAGTTGGCTGCGACGTCCTGTATAGGATAAGCAACTAACTTTAACTAAATGTCGTCTTGGCCGAGAGGGTAAGAGCGCTTGCCCTTAAACTGTAGGTACGCTGATGGTAGGGTAGGACGTTGAACCCCTACACCGGCAAAAACGTTGGGACTTAAATCTTGACGTCTCGTTCAGAAAGTAATGGCACACTACTGAACTTAAAATTGCCCAGAAAATCAACCTGGGGTTGATCACAACGTCCTGCAAAGGACATGGAACATTTGTAAAATCTGAACGTAAACTTGCCTAGAAAAATCACAAATAGAAAATCACAAACAATCAACAAATGCTAGCATCGATTGTGACGTTCTATAAAGGATATGCAACTAACATAACATGGATTATCCACGTGACACATTTCTAGAAAACATCTTTACACATTCTTTCTAGAGATGCCGCGTCTATACACTTACACATGTTACTGGGTTGTAAGCACCTATTAGATATTTTGTTATTGCCATCAACAATGCTACACACGTGCTAGTCAACACAGGCACACACACAACTGACGCCTAAATCCGGGGTGTTTTGTTTGGGAAAACACGAGACGAGTAGGCACGCTGCACCTCTAGACTTTCGGTGGTTGGTACAATTGTGACTACTTGACATGCTGTTGTTGGTAAAGCTGTAGCCTATCCCGCCACGTGCTGTGCCAGCACATTCTGCTAATTTCTGCTCTAGTAATTTGTTGCATTAGTCTGTGTTGTTATTTTATCTCTGTTAGCGCTACACGGTTCGTTACTGCAACATCGTGTACCTCAAATTGTGATTTTAACTCATGTTAGGAGGGAAGGACCCTTATATGACCCGATGTGTAGGGTTTCATTACTGAAGACCAGTATTTATAAGTAAATAAAGAATCGTTTTACACGTCTTAACTGATTCCGTGCAAAAATACATGTAGGTTAGGGCCAAACGAGGTGCACAATCAAATTAAAAAGTTTTATAATATACATGCCTATTCACTGAGCATTAAAACTGAGGAAGATACATCGAGACGAAACAAATAACACGACGGTCCTAGTACGACGATCTGTCCACTTGGGGGAGGGGGGGGGGGGGCACATTTGGCGATGTATTATCCTTCGGCACCGAGCAGGTAAGGGACATCGGACACGGTGGGTGATGTGGTCAGTCTCACGACGGGCGCCTTTACCTCTCAAGACATTCTTCGTACCCATTTTAGGTTTTTTTTTTTTACATATCCTATTTACAGGACATCGCAGTCAACACCAGCATTTTACTGCTATTGTTGATGTCTTGTCAAGTATACGTTCAGTAGTTTGCCATTACTTTCTGAACTACTGGCTCCCATACCAACACATTAAAACCCAGAGCGACACGGCCTGCTGCCAAATCGGTTGCAGCTGTGTTTCGAATGCAGGTAAGCGGGTTCACGAATCGCGTCCGCAAGTCCTTAGCCACGGAGACAGCCATTTTAGGTTAGGCCTTTTAAAAAAGAATCCGAATTCTCCCAGCTGCTAATCGAACACATCCCCCTGGTCGGAGACGCATGTGTGGGTACTACTCTACCGAGGCTTACTGTGGACCGATTTGTTGAGACATCTATTACCGGACACCCGAATCGGTGCTGATATTTTCACAAATTCCTTATCAGAGGCCAGTATCTGGGCTATTATCTTCAACCATTCATTACCACAGATCAATGCCTGGGTTGACATTGTCACCCATTTATTACTACAAACCGTTATCTCTGTCGACACTCTTAACCACTAATTACCGGTTCCAGTATCTTTGCTTTTGTTTCCAATCCATTATTACCGGAGGTGAGTCGTCATCATGATAGAGCAGAACGTGGCTCTCATTACGACCCGTCGCAAAAATTCCCGATCTCTGGCCCTTTCTCCCGCTTGATGACCCTCGTGCCCAAGTGGTCTGCAATGCCCTGTGTGATTCGTGCTGGTCGACCCCGGCCTCTACTTGCATCAATGTTCTTTCTAAATCATTGTCAAAACTGTCATTTGCTGCCTATAGTGCCTTGCAGTGTGGGACAAGGGGGGGGGGGGGGGGGTCTTGAGCCTGAGGAATTATGGCCGCCTGGCTAATGCAGTCGCCGCTAACTGTGCAGGTTATGATTTTCTTTTTGCCCCAGACAGAAAAAAACCAAGGATTCGAACCCGGGTCTCCTGGAGGAGAATCCGGCGTTCTTAGCCACTCGGCCAGCCGCTCCTCATTCAAGCCACTGTGATTGTTAATATAGACAAAGTATTCCAGTTTCCGAGATATGATATCGATTATGAGCCCGATTTCGTAGATGCCCCGATCCTATAGACCAGTGTTTCCCAACCTTTTTTGTACCATGCCCCACTTAAGCCTTTCTAAAATTCATATTGCCCCCCTCCCCTGCCCCATGCCCCCCCCCCCTCTCAACATATACATTATTTTTAATATTCAAAAATTGAAATGTTCACTAAAGAAACTTGAATGATAGGTTTTAGGAAGAAATCACTAGGAAATTATTGAGCAAACACAGTAAGTAAATTTTCAAAACATATAATGGAGAACTGAAATTCAAGTACAAAATAATTTTAATGAACGATTTTTCTATATTATTTTAATTATTAGTAATTATTTATTATTTAAATTTAGTGAGATCCTTGCGCTTGATGCTTGCTGCAAAGAGATCTTATGTCAGGTTCCAATGTAGTTAACTTCAGTCTCAAGTCTCCCCGTTTTGTTATATTCAGCCGATTTCTTCCATTTTCGAATTGCCCCCCTTAACAGTCAAATTGCCCCCCTGTGGGGCGTGGGCCCCACGTTGGGAAACACTGCTATAGACCATTGGTTCTCAACCTTTTTTGGCCCATGCACCACTTCACCATATGTTCAGAATGTCATCCCCCCTCCCCCTTTTGGTATTTCCTCCCTAAAAATTCCCCGCCCCCGCGCCCTTACACAGTATACGTAAGAATGGAAGCTAAATTTAATAACACATAGTAGAACAAGTCTAGACGTCTACATAAAACGTTATTTGCAGGTCCACTTACGTTATAAACCCAATTTCAGAAGGGCGAGAAGTAGACCCGTAAACTAAAATGGTAGGGAAAACAATATCAAGTAATCTGTTCTTGTATTAACGCGAATTTGAAGTTATTTAAGTCCCCCCCCCCCCGGAAACCCAATACTCCCCCCCCCCCCTTGGGGGAAATTCCCCACCTGTTGAGAACCACTGCTGTAGACTGTTCATAGTGTAATTATTCATGGCCCGCGCTGTTCTAGGAACTTTTTTTGTATCGTTATATCTCAAAAGACGCACATTTCGTCTGTACTGAAGAAACACTGATTACGGGGATGCCTTACCAATGCCGATGTTTCCAACCCATCATTACCTAGGGCCAGAACTTAGGCCGATATTATGAGCCATTAATTACCGGAGATCGGTATTTGGGCCGAGATTCTCAATCATTCATTACCGGTAGCCAGCATTTGGGCCCTATTTCTGTTGACATTCGCTCGCTTTGAAGTTAATCGCAGTCTAAAAATGTGCTACTACTTCTAGTGCACTGAATTGAATTTTGCGTGTGGATTATCTTTCCCTATTATCAGTGTCCCTCACCATTAGGCTAACCCACTCCGATTTCTGAGGTATATGTAGTTTACGTCCCCAAGTCAAGGTCGAGAAGTCAACATTTTGATTCGACAGACCGGTGTAGGGGTTGAAAGTAGTTATCAAGATAACTACTGTTGAACCCGGTACCTCGACATCAGGACACTGGAGGTTTAAGAACGATCTTATCAATTCAGCCATGCTGACCTCCTGTTGGCCCCCTATTTTAGCCAGTTGTTACTTGGGGTCAGTCTCATGACCAGACGCTATTACTGCATCAATACTCTTTGTGGTGTTTTGCAATATTATGTGGACACTTCGCTGATCGTTGAATGACGGAGCGCGAATGGGAACATCACGAGAGCTGTGATGTCGGTTCTTTACTAAAGTCAACGGTGTCGTATTGCTCTGGCACAGTTATATTTTTATCCCTTTTGTATTTATTGTTACGATATAATGGGTGCAGAATGTGGCGGATGATCTCCAGATGGGTGTATCGGACGCGGGACATCTTGCTTATGGTCGAGAGGTTTTCCGGAAGGTCGTTATGAGAGCGAGGTTCTGCAAAGGATTGATACTGAATGAATGAATGAATATATTTATTCAGCATCAATATAAGAAGAAATAAATTGGAAAATTTGATGACAACTGGCATGATAGTGGGGAAGAGGACAATGGGAAAGCAGAGAAGTAAATACCTGGATGGCTTGGCCACGTGACATGGTCGAGACAAGAACACTGAGCTGATCCACGACTCTGGTGATCGAGTGAGATGGCGAATCATGACCGCCCATGCTTATCGGCATGGCACATGCTGAATGAATTAATAAGTTTAAACCAGGAAACGTTTAAAACTACAACATCGTGAATACTCAGAAAGGAAACAAAATCCAGGAGAAACATAGGAAAATCCGTCATCCTTTAAGAATTAACTTCCATCATAGACGGTAGCTCCTCTAATTTAATTTGTTTCCTCACACAGTCAAACTGTTAAAATAACACAGAGTGCGTGAGGCGTACTTTGTGCCAAGTATCTGTGCTTGAACACTGCTCTTAAACCATGCTCAAGAAGCTGTGCCATCATACACACATTTATTACCCAGAATGAACAAGGCAAAGGGCAGCTATTTTATAGATCCTGCAATATAAAACCAGCTAGACACGAGGTTATAATTTCGGTGCAAGCAAGCGCCTTCTATCAGCGAACATAAAGTAACAGCTATAATGTGTGTGGGTGGTGGAATTTGAAGTAGTCGAGGTAATAGTAGCGTGTAAACAATTCATGTCATAAAATTATCGTCATCATCAAGTGCCTTGCCAGCTGGCGTAGGCGTTCATGTCTCTCCACAGATCTTGAGCTTTGGTGTTCTGTGTCAACTCTGCTTACGATATTAATCCATGCCACCGCCTCAATCCATCCAGCATCATTTCTCTTGGTCTGCTTCTGTCTCTCTTCCCCTTGCTCTTTTCAGTCGTTAGAATGTTCTCCAATGTCTCTCTTCTCATAACATGACCAAATAAGGCTGTTTGTCTCTTTCTTATTGTTGTATATAATGTTCTAGTTTCATTAGCGTTACTCTGGCAGTCCAAGAAATTCGCAACATTCGTCTCAGGAACCACATCTCTGTTTCCCACAAGCTCTTCCTAGTTTGTTCATTTACAAGATTCACCGCCACACAGAAAAACAGTTTCTATATAGCATTTCAGCACTTTCTTTTTACATGAAATGATAGTTACTTATTGCATAAAATACCGTTCATTTTCTGAAACGCAACTTTTGCTTGCCCTACTCTGTTCTTAATCTATGCTGTGCATCTTCCACCTGATGTTACAATTGTCCCTAGGCATTAACAATTATCCACTTGGTTAAGAATGTTCCTTTCTATTTCCGTGTCAAATGTTGGTGGCATTTCATAAAATTATATACAAAGAAAAATATCATCATCATCCAGGGATCTGTCCCGTGCAGTGCCACACCCCCATACATTATTTAAAGTGCTGAAGCAGGAGCCTGCTGTGGATCTGTGATCTGATAGGTCCATCACATTTTGTAGGGTTGAACGGAGGGGTAGGTGTCCAATCTTTCCCTCACTTAGCGAGAAGACGAACGCAGGCGTGGAGCCCTCGCCTGACCGCGCTCCTACCATTATCAGCGTGGCCCCCTATCAATCACGCTAACTTGCCTTCCCGACGACGCACCAAACTTTCCAAATGTCCCTCTATCACCAGCCCGATCTCCTGCCTCTGTTGCCGTCATGTGTAAATTATTTATAACATCTACCTTCCAGTCTACGTCTTCTAGGCCTCCCTGGCTCCTCCTTCTCTCCATAATTATTGCAACAACAAACAAAAAAAGCCATCACGCCCCTTTCCATATCCAGTACATGTCGTTGTCCTGATTTCTGCCTGTCCCAGCGACCAATCTTCTCCTACACTGATTTCTTATTGGACAGACCTGTGTATGTGTGTGTGTGTGTTTTTGTTGGTTGGTGTGTAATTGTTTGCTTTGAACTAACGCGTAGTCCACATACGTCCTACTACTTCTAGTGCATTGGACTGATTTTTGTGTGTGGTTTAGGATGTCATTAGATACCAATGGTTCTTGGACAAAGTTCCAGCCTTGTGCAGGGATCGAACACGGTACATTCTGAGCCTGAGGCGGTCATCGTAACCTCTTAGCCACGACGGCCCCTACAGATGTTAAACAAAAGAACATATTGTTATTGCCGTAGTTTGTGTAGAGCAATGTTTGCTCTTCTCTCTTCTGTCACAGCGTTTCCGCCGTCTATCAGCAAAGAACTTAGACATTCCAACCTGCTCACACATTCTGCTACAACTCTCCGTTGATATATATATATTGTCATATTTGGTTTACTGGCTGCCACAAAATGATCATCATTAAATACCTTGCCGGCTGGCGTGGGCGATCATGCGTCTCCACAAATTACAATCTCTGACGGCATGGATCAATTCATGTATTGACTCCCTTCCGTTCCATGACACAAGACTGTCAAGAAATTTCTCATTAGGACTTTATCTAATCTCGCTTTCTCCAAATCTTTCCGGTTGTCACAACATGTCCTAGTTTTTCTCTTCGCATAATGTGGTCTTAAAATGATGACTGCTTCTTTCTGATGTTCTTAGTAAGTTGTCTTTGGGACTTAGTCGTCTTCAAAATGTCCAGAGTGGACATTTTGGCTGTCCAATGAATGTTTAGCATTCTTCTATAAAAGCCGATTCCGCGACGTAGGGGTTACAGACGCAGTTCATAATCCCGCATACCCGCGTTCGAAACACATGTGCGGGCGATTTGGCAACAGACCGCCTTGCGTTGGTTTTATACGAAATGGTATGGGTGATGATCGTTCAGAAAGCAATGGCAAACTACTGAATGTAAACTTGCCAAGAGATCACAACAGCAAAAAATGCTGGTGTTGACTGTGACGTCCTGTAAAGGATGTGCAGCTAACTAACTTCTATAAAACCACATCTCCAAGGCGTCTTGGGATTTTATTCCGCGACCATATACAGTATATTATATACATATGCAATCAGATATAAACTTACTGATATAAAGTATACCTTCAACGAGAAAATTAACGTGCAGATTTGAACTATTCGTTAATCATAAATACAACTAAGATAAAAAAGTCGCTTAAAAGTCGACAGGGTCGACTTCATTGCACCGGGTTTTTATCCCATATGGCTCGGTCTCTTTCCGCAGTACGGAAAGCGTCGCACAAAGCACGAACTCCGTAGCTTTTAGCGACGACCCATGGGAGTCTCCGAAACATTTAACTCGTAAACCGAAGGACGCGGCCCGGAATCGAACCCACAACCTTCGGCTCACGAGTCAAACGTCAAACGGCTTGACCACTTCGCCACAGATAGTAACAATATACAACAAGGCGTATAATGAGACGGTTAGCTGTATGGATACTTATGCGGCATGATACACATTTGTTATGTTTAGACTGTTATTATGGAAACTATTGACAAAAATGAATTCAGAAATCTCTGACACCTTGCCGTCTTGACAGACTATAGTTTGTTACATTGTGCATTACAAAAGGCGAAATTACAACCCATTGTCGTAAGACCAGGGATGAGGTTGTACCTCTCTAAAGCACAACGCCTGAGCTGAATTGCCGAGACCATGAGTTGCCCATGCAGCATGATGCCTCTCTCGGTTTGCCTAGTTCACTCCAGAGGAAAGGTAACACCATTACACTTGGAACAAGACAAGCTGCAGAAGATACCGGATCAGCAAAGCAATGCTCTAGCTAGCTTGTCGAAGCTTCGGCCCTAGACCAGTTACCGACGAAATGTTAGGTCCTGCCAAGACATTTAGTCTTTAGGTTGCATTCCCTCCCACCAAGACTGTACCATCCATACAGAAATCACAGTTTTAAATACTATAGGCACTAATTTCACACAGCTAGTTAAAACATTTATCTGGAAATGGATACCAGGAAACCTGTCGGGAGATAAAGGCGGTCGGTGTGATACCGACCACATACCTCAATAATTCCCGTTTGGCCTATAAACATTGTGGTAAAGCTCAATATGCACAATGTGAATTATCTGTAAGGGGTGTAAAGAGACTGTTACATCTAGTTGAAACAATCAACGAAACATAGATTCATTTTCGTGTGTGCTGACTTTCAACGTTTGTGTATTTATCACTTTGTTCAGTCTTAATTACCATCAAACGACCTGCCCTGCTCAAAAGTTTGTTCCTAAAACAGTCTTACCAAATTTCTTTTTATCATAACTGAGATATCTGATAGATAAGTTGTCAGATGGATAAAACAGATAGCTGGTTTGACATACATGTAGACAGATAAATAGACAAACTAACAGGTAGATAGATAAACGGACAGGGAGATGGAGGTCGATAAAGAGATATGCATGCAGGTCGATAAATAAAGACAGGGATAGACAGGTGTAAAGATAAACATACAGAGATGCGTATAGATAAAAGGGCACACAAACAGGTAGATAGATAAACAGAAAGACCTTAGATAGATAAAAGGTTACACAGATAGGTAGATGGATAATTTGACGAACTTACAGATAAAGACAAAGAGAGCTAGAAAGAAAGCAGACAGACAGGACATATGAGACAGATATACGGAACAGACAGATAGACGGGACAAACAGACAGACAGGACAGAGAGAAGGGACATATAAACGGGACAGATAGTCAGACAGATATATAGATAGATAAGCAGACACATGGACTTACAGAAAAGCAGACTGGCGGGCGGATAGACATTCAGAAAGGCAGGCAGAAAAATAGAACAGACAGATTGGCGGACGGAGAGATAGGCGGACAGACAGACAGACCAAAATCTAAGATTTTTGTCTGAGTAGGAAAAGCAACGAGGAAGAAATATAGTCACTTCCACATGATGATGTGTGATTTAGTTCCTGCTTGATTCTCAAATTAAACACAAGATATTTATCTAGGAAGGTAAAGCGGGGAGGAAGATATTTTATTTCAAACTAAGGATGAAAAGAGTATTGCTAAAAGATCTGAAATGTCGGCTGACAACATATTCGTTGCACATAAAAAAGATACAACCTGTTGCTGGAAATAACCATACTAGCACTTGTAGAAGGAAAATATGCGAGAATAATCCAGTAAATTAAATAGGAGAATAACGTCAAACGATGACTAGAAAGGGAGTCGGCAACCTTTTGGTAGTGTTGTTACTTTTGTGTGTGTGCCGAAGTAAAATGCTGCAAAGTCACTCAGCGTGTCTGCCTAAATCCACCAGATCTAATTAGTGTTCATTTGTCCAAAATTCTTGAAACGAGCGTATCCCACAAGTTTTGTTGTTGTTGGTTGTTTCCTTTGTTGTTTTTTATGTATTTTTCTTCTTCTTTTCTTTTTTTTTCTTTCTATTTTGTTTAATGACATAGTATTACTTAACAAAACACCAGCTTGCGGGATACAGCCTACCGACTGTACTAGTTTGAGTTTGTGACAGCTGAGAAAACTATAGAGTTTATGGTAATGGTGTTCGGGAGAGAGTTGAGAACGAGGACGGAAACTTGGACCTGTTATGAGAATAAATAAATTAGAGAACTTGGTGACAACTGGTAAATTCGAGGGGAAGAGAACAAGAGGAAGACAGAGAAGTAAATACCTGGATGGCTTGACCATGTGGTATAAATACTGGGGCTGATTGCAACGGGCTGTAAAGGACATCCAACTAACTTTATACACTCATATCTTTTATTTCCAACCACTCTATATCTCATCCTGTTACTTGAAACTTAACATCAATTCTGGCTACCAGAAACTCGTTAATATCCTGACTGTCGAATATTTCCTCCTCTCTCTCTCTCTCTCTCTCTCTTTCTCTCTCTCTCTCTCTCTCTCTCTCTCTCTCTCTCTCTCTCTCGCTCGCTCTCTCTCTCTCTCTCTCTCTCTGTCTGTCTGTCTCTCTCTCTCTCTCTCTCTCTCTCTCTCTCTCTCTCTTCTTCTTTTTCTCCCTCTCCCTCTCTGTATCTGTCAATCTCTCCCCACCTCACCAACCGTATATTTTATACTTACGTATTTTCCTTTTTCTCTCTCCTCCATTCTAGTCAGCCTTCAAGAAATTACAGCCCGCTCTTGAAGTCAATAGTTCCGTGTGTTGTAGTTATACTTAACAATCGGGATTCTGCTTCAACGCAATCTATTCGTATTGACGTTATTCCAAATAGCCAGGAATTCACTTGATCGAAAGCTGCATTTGTTGTGGCTTTACCTGATAGCTTGTATTCCAATGTCTATGTCGAAAGCTATATTTGTTGCGGCTATTTCTAATAGCTCAGATTCCAAAATATTTTGATAGCTAAACGTTATTGCCTTTATTCACTATAGCTTCGATTGCAGAATGTCTGCAGCTACAAGTATAGACGTTATTCTAAATAGATGTTAATTCCACTTCATTGACATTTGTTGCTGTCGAAAGCTGCATTTGTTGCGGTTATTCCCAACAGCTTGGATTTGATTGTCTTTGTCGAAAGCTACATTTGTTTTGGCTATTCACAATAGCTTGAATTCCCCCGTATGGCTGTAACGACACAAACTGCTTTAGTTCACAATAGCTTCGGTTGCACTATGTCGGTAGCTGCATATATGATCCGTTATTTATAAATAGATTGAATTCCACTAGATGAAAGACTACATTCGTTGCGGTTATTCTAAGTAGATTGAATTCCATTATTTGGGAAGCTACATTTATTGTGGCTACTCCTAACAGTTACTTCACTATCTATATGAATAACTACATGTCCTATGGTTACTACTAATAGTTTAAATCCCACTAATTCGATGGTAATCCATCTCTGAACATCACTAACGACACACAAGCAATGATAATGTACTACTATTATTGACTAACGACACTTAATCATCATTACGTGTACATTCCCCTGCATTTAATGGATTGGTCAGCGTGCGAAATTGTACAACAATGTTTCGGAATTACACATTCTGTAACACATTTTACAAGGTACGGACAACTACTAACACAACGCAATATGTGTTACATTGTCAAATGTCCTTCCAGTTGGTGAATCCAGCATATACCTGGCCACATATCACACGCTGATCAGTTATAGTGGCCTGGCCTGTCGCTTGTAGTTTCTATAATTTATTTTAATCAGCACAAAAAGACATGGTTCCTTACTTATGAAGTACTTACATATACCTTGATTATGCGATGCTTGTGCGAATTTCACATTTAGTAAGTTGCCAGTTCAGCGAAGCAGGCCCATCAAATTCAAATATCATTGTTCATCCACAATATGTTTGTAGTGGGGAACAAAATGTGGATTATATACAATGACTGCAAAATAGACAACATTTAGCAAGGTGCCAGTTCAACGCAGCAGTACTAACAGTCAATTTTCTAAGCGGATGATATAATATAATGTTAGTTGTTTCTGCGAATTTCACAACATGTAGCAAATTGCCACTGCAGAGGCCCACACGCACCAAATTAAAATGTTTATTGATCTATGATAGTGTTTGTTGTGTAAACACTGGAGGATATAATGTCAGCCAATTTCACATTTGATACTATGCAGTGACAGGGTAGCATTCCCAGCGCAGCCAAGCTTCTACGTTTATTAAATTATGAATATGAAAGTACATGGCCGCACAAACATTAGATGAAATAATGGTCGCGGTTTTTTTTTTCTGCGAATTTACAGTTTGGTAAGTTGTAATTTCTGTGCAGTACACCCAATACATTTAACTGCCTTCGTTTTTTTTTAATAAGTCCAGCTAAATCCCCGGTGGTGAAAAAACTGGATGGGATAGACTGCGAAATTCACATTTCCCGAGTTGTTCTTTCAGCATAGTATTACCAGTAGTTTTAACTGTCTTCGTTATTTATAAGTCCAGGATAACCCACGGCGGTGTCAACACTGGATGGTACAATGACTGCTAACTTCACACCATTGAATAAGTTATTAGTTGATCGTGGCCAGCCAAAAGATGCAATTTTCTGTGATGTTTGTTCATGCAACCGGCCTTGTAATGAAGGGGATACGGACGTAATTCGTAATCCCACATACAGATGCTGGCAATTTGGAAGCAGACCGTCTTGCGTTGGTTTTCAAACAATAGTATACGTGTCGGTGGTTAGAAATCCATGGCAAACTACCGAACGTAATACTTGCCAAGGACTCACAAATATCTACAAAATGCTGGGATTGACTGAGATGTCTTGTAAAGAATATGCAACTAACTTGTAACTTGCTAATCCATGCGCGTCTCTGGGTTTGTGAAAACTGAGTTAGATAATGACGGCGAATTTCACATTTAGAATATTGCCAGTTCTGTGCAAGCCAACAGATTCGGGTATCTTTGATTTTTGTTAGTCCAAACTGGTCCCTGGGTTTGTAAAAACTGGGTAAGATGATAACAGCGAATTTCACAAAATTTAGTAAGTTGTCAATTCAGTGTTGGAGTCCTAACACAGTCAAGCTTCTTACTTTGTTTAACCAAGATAAAGTCTGGGCATGTAAAAACTGGCTGAAATAATTACAACAGCAGGGTTTAACCCCAAAACGGCTGTTAACAAATATCCGAGACCGAGATCACAGGCGCGATCGTTACTGTCCGGAGAGTTATGCCCGGTCCAATATTGTGTGCTACATTCCGCTGCCCGATCAGGTTGCTTGAAGCTGTTATCTTGCAGTTTGTGATGTTGGGGTTCTTGCGGACGTTTGGGTGGAAATGCATGTTTGAAGATCGATAAGGCAAGAAGTTTCACGCCATGAGTACAGCGGTCAGTTGCCTGTAGACGGCGATCGCTTGGAGACTGTGTCCCAAATACGAACAGCATGGGAGGGACGGTCTGCATGCTGGCTTCATTCTGCCGCCTGTGGCACTACATGTCAGTGGCGGGCGGGTTGAGGGAGAGAGCGGGGAGGGAGACGGGGAAGGAGAGAAGGATACACACGGAGGGAGGAGGTAGAATGGAAGAAGTGTGAGGGAGAGGGTAGGATGACATAAGTGAGAGAGGGGGTAGGAAGGAAAAAGTGTGCGAGAGAATGAGTAGCAGGGAAGAAGTGAGAGAGAGAGAGGGAGGAGGAGGGAAAAAGTTTGAGAGAGAGGATAGGAGAGAAGTGAGAGAGAGTAGAGGGATAGAAGTGGGAAAGAAGTGGGAAAGAGAGAGGGGAGGGGTAGGTGGGGAAAAGTGAGAGAGAGGAAGTAGTGAAGAAGTGTGTGTGTTATATATATATACTAGCTGACCCTGCCCGGCTTCGCCCAGTCCCTGGTGGGAAGCATCTCATTTAATTCATATAAGTAGTCATATAAGTTCCCGTTCCCGTTACCGACTATCTGTCTGTCTGTCTGTCTGTCTGTCTGTCTGACCCGGCCCGACATCGCCCAGCTCCTGGTGTGAAGCATCTCATTTAATTTATATAAGTAGTCATATAAGTTCCTGTTCCCGACTGTCTATCTGTCTGTCTGTCTGTCTATCTGTCTGCCTGACCCTGTCCGGCTTCATTAAATTCATACAACAAAAAAAAATGTAACTTAAAAGAACGTTCTACCACACACCATCCATTATTTTTAATGAAAACTCTTTCTAATCACCTGCATGACTACAGTAACTTCTTAAGCAAAAAAAGATGAGTTACAATGTTATGCATTGTGCATCATTTTTATGAAAACTTTGAAAATGCCTTACAGATTGTATCATTATTTATTATAACTCATATGCCGGTACATAACTATGGACAACGAGTTTATAAATCTTTGAAAACGATGCCACAATATGACTATAAGTTATACAGAAAAGTTATGCCCCTTGAAATAACTTTTACAGAGTTAGGTCCCCTGAAATATATGAAATTATGATGAAAAATGAAAAATGAAATAATACTGAGTAAGCAGGCGATTTCACACTAACAAAATATCACAGTTGACAGCTCTGGAATGAAAGGAAGGCGTGTAGAAAATTTCATCTCAATCGGATGGGCCGTTCGCGAACAAATAAAGGCCATACATACATACAGACAGAGATACGCACATCCTAATTTATATATAAGATATATATATATATATATAGAGCGAGAGACAGACAGACAGACAGACAGACACATGCAGACAATGAATGACAGTGCGAAATTCAGAAATGCACATAAATACAATGAATGAATCACCAAAACACAAGAAGTAGACGGTAAGCTTTAATAGGACATGATTTCAAGTAACAAATTACATGGAGAAAGAACGTTAAAGAGATAAAACGGGAGATAGAAGGAAAGGCACTACAAAAGTCAGCAGTGAATAGATCCTGACAAATAATATCACTGATTGAGATGGTCACTCAAAGAAATGGAGGAAAACGTATCGATCAGAGAAAACACTAAACATAAACATTCCAGTTACATTACAGTTGTATCAGATAGTATGTAAAAAGCGCCTACAATTTCACATCCCAACGGCATCGAGTGATTGTTTAATTCCTCGCCAATGTTCTTATAATGCCTTATCGCCACCTGCCAGGTCAGTCTCGGGAGCCGAAGCTGTCCTTTCTCACAACGCGTAATTGGAAACAGAGCGTTCATTATGGAGCAGTCCTGGGCAGATAAACTAGCGAAGTCTGGCTCTCGTGAGGGAGGGAATTCAGTGACCTGCTCATGCAGGATTTAGCGTCACTTGAAGCGGTTAGGGTTGAGTCGAGGTGTCTCTGGGAGAGTCCAGTGGATGTATCGATAGAGTGTGTCATTTGGAGGTAACAGGTTCGAATCCCGGTCGGTAACGATAGCTTTGAATTTTAATGATGTCTGGTGCATCCTCTAGTCTCTACTTCTTTCTTCTCACCTCTGTGAGCGTCAAACAATACTATGTGCGTTTATTTATGAACTGTCTTAGTGGCCTCAAAGGGTTGCCCATTTGATTTCCCGTACAATATCCTTTACAAGACGTCTCAAAGAGCCCCAGCATTTATTGGCTCTTTGTGACAGTCTTGGCAATTTTACGTTATGAGTTTGATATTGCTTTCAGAACGACTGAAGCTTATACTATCTTGAAAATCAACGCTAAGCGATTTGTTTCCAAATAACATACGGGTGGTTCGAACCCAGTATGTCGGGATTGTGAGACCATGTTCACTACCCCTAATCCACAGACGCCGACTAAACAAAAGTAATACAATTAAAAATACCGAATTAAAAATGAAATGTTAGGTCGTAACATAATATATCAGGCCACGCCACAATAAGGTTGGACAACTGGCTTCATGTCTCTCTATCGTCCCTATATAGAAACTGTAAACATTATCTGGTATATGTCCATAGAGAACAGACAAAGCAATAAGTAAGACAAAAGCGTGATTTGTCACCGGAACACGTATTACTCTATAGCGAAATGAAAATGGTAGAGATCACAGATATATTAAGTATACAGTACACGCCGGGAGGTATAATATGCAGTTTGCGTTGTCCTTATGACACAATATTGAAAACTCAAAGATCTACAACTGTGAGAGTTGTGGTAATAAAGAGTGCGCAAACAACTGTTGGGGTTGTGGTAATAGAGAGTGCAGAACAACTGTTGGGGTTGTAGTACAAGGGTAAGTTAATAAGTAAGTCACAAATGGCTGTAGAAAAATAACAAAATATGATAACAACTTGAAACCAGTTTATTTTTATACATAAATTGTACCTTTATTTCTCAACATAATTTCCACCAACATTGATGCACTTATCCCGTCGTTTTATCAGTCCTCCAAACCGGTTTCATAGAACTGTGTGCTTTGTTTTCATTTACCGGCCATCCCACATAACTGTGTGACTTACTTATTGACTCGCCCTCGTAACTTTTTCTACCCAGCTATGTGCCGCACATTTGTCAGCATAAACATTGACAACCCACCTTGGCGGGAGACATTTCGTGAATGACGCCGAAGTTAAATGTGAAGTGAAAACGTGGTTTGTAATTGTAACAATTGATTGTAATCTTGCACGATTATTAGAGTCTCAGAATAGGTCTGAGTTCTTGCCATTTGGCCATGTCGTCTGGGTATGTATCTCTGTGTCATCGTCACGCTCTTTTGATTTCAATTTTGCCTGTTGTCACTAAGTTTTCAATTGTATATCACCTCATAAAAAGTCGAAACCCCCCCCCCCCCCCCCCCCCCACATACACACCCACAACCTACACACACCCCCAAACACACACACACAAAATTTCGACTCTATACATGTAATATTTGTCATCAATTTAACAGATTTTATCTGTCATCATTCTACTGATGATGATGATGATGATGATGATGATGATGATGATGATGATGATGATGATGATGATAATAATAATAATATCTATGCATTCTTGTCACCAATATGCCACGCGACCAAGCCATCCACATATTTATGTCTCTGTTTCTCCTTTCACTTTTCCTATCAATATTGACATTTGTCATTTAGTTTTCCAGAATATATTTACTCACAATGGGTAGTCTACGCTAGTCCATTAGCGGAGGCAAGGAAGTACAGTCACACCTCGGTTTTCGTTTATAATCCGCCCGAAGACAATCGGCGATATCCTAAACCGACGAAAACGAGGCAATTATTCCCATACGAATCAATGTGAATCCAATTAATTCGTTCTAGGCACTCTTCTATAATACCTAAAACACATTTCATAGAAAATACATATAGTGTTTAATACTATTGTTTGGCCTAAAATTGTTTGAACTCACTTCTTCACCGTGCCTAATAACACTGTGTATGCCAGTGCGCCTCTTGAATTTTTTAAACCATCCTCTGCTGGCCTTAAAATCACTAAATACACTAGCACTCGTCCCAAGCATTTTCTTAATGAGATCGGCATACAACAGTCTGGCCTTTTCAAATATGATTGCCTCCGAAACAGAATCGCCATCTAACTGGTTTTGAATTATCCAAATTAATCATAACTGTTCGACATGTTCAATTGTCTGCGATCTCCGTTTCGTTTCCACATTCATGCCTTTTGCTACATTTACCTCCTTTTTTGCTTCCTTTGTCGCCACAATGAAACTTATCGTGGTTGGCGACTTCCCGGACATGCGGCCGATGTCAGCAATCTTAATACCGCTCTCGCATTTTATTATTAGCAAGTGATGCTCACACAACGAAAAACAACGCCAACCTCAGCAGAAGAACGCGTGGGTCCCTTTGTTTTCGCAAAATTAGCAACGAGGTCATGTGGGCACGCCAACGAAATCCAAAGCAACCTAGAAAACCGAGACACATTTTTTTTAGGAAAACATCGACGAAATCCGAAAACAACGAAACCCGAAGGTAACGGAAAACGAGGTTTGACTGTACCTTACAGTCTTAAGTTAGTTTACAGGACGTTTCAATTAACTTAAGCATTTACTAGCTGTTTGTCGTTTACAAGGCAATGTTAATTCAGTACTTTGCCATTGCCATGTGAACGGTCGACGCCTTATACCATCGAAATCAACGCAAAACCATCTGCATCCAGATCGCCCTCAGTTAATTTCGAACCGTCCACTCGGTATGACGAAAATTATAAAACTAAGCTTCTCACTACTCCCTTAGTCACAGTGCCGATTAATAATGGTCATACATCTTCACATATCCTATACCCCGGCATTATGAGGCGTGCTGGTCAGTTCCCTTCCTCGCCGACTTCCCTTCCTAGACAATTCCAAATGTTAATCCAGCACACATTTGAGGATCGACCTCAGATCATACTGTTGGGATACAAGAGTCCTGCACTACTGGGGACTGAACCTTGACCATCGTCTTTGGGAGCTAATGCATAGAAATATCAGTTGGTGTTTAATATGAACCCATTAAGACAACACATACACACATTCACGGTATTGATTGGCACTCATAAAAGTAGAAGAAAGAAGCAGTCTCGGTAAACTAGCACACTAACCATTATGAAACAACGGACGATTCTGTCAATTAGTGAAGTTTAATAAATAACTGACCTTCTGTTCAAATTATATTTACCTGATTGTAAATCACAGAGTCTGATGAGAAGAGCGAAGGGCATGCTTCGCAAGAGTGGCATGGTTCAGTTATACAATCAAAGATAGGGAGATCTGTTGGATCTTTTACCCAGATCATGTTTGTGTGTTGGGAAACGACTAGCAGGACAAATTGGCTGGGTTCTGCACCACTGGGTGGGCTACTGGTTCACGATAAGGCAGATGTTATCAAGGGCTCTTTGGGATCGTGTGCGTAGTGAGGAAAACTTCATTCTCTGGAAATAATGGTGCAACAGGGAGTGACCACCTATGGATCTGGCCGACACTCAGTTGTTGCGAGGAAAGGCCAGACGGACACAAAATCACACTGCAGCTGGTACCGTTAGTACTGGGACTCTTCGCTGGTTGTTGAATGTATGTATGGGAATGTCCCGAGTGTTGTAATGTCGGTTCTTGTCTCAACTCATATTTTAAAATCTTCTTTCATTTTTCACGCGATGCTAGATAATATATTTCATGACCTTTAATACTTAAATAAACGTTAGTCGCATGTCCTTTACATGACGTTGCAACCAACCCCAGCATTTGTGGGTTGTTTGTACGTTCAGTAGTTTGTCATTGCTTCCTGAACGACTGACATCCTATACCGTGGAAATCAACCCCCTGTGGTCTACTTCCAAAGTGTCCGCGGCTGATTTCAAACTCTCGACTTGGTGTGTCGGGGAATTGTAAACTCGTCCAGTGCCTCTAAGCCACAGTGACACTATTGTTGCAATCCACAAAAAGTTCTATATTTTCTCATACTATTTAAGGTCATTCTCGGGTATTAGCCCTAACATTGTGTTGTGGTTACAACAAAACATACCATGTCAGACAAAGAGACAAGGATTATCTGGCCCTGAAATGCTGAACTTGAGACTTATTTAGGAATGCCAGGAACGTCAATGGATCTTAGTGTCCCTGGACGTGGATTAATGGCGTCTGTGCAGGCATGGATGCGGTTGTGTTTTAGAGATGTTTTTTTGTTAGAGATGTGGTTGTGTTTTAGAGATGTGCTTGTGTTTTACAAGATGACGGCTTTCTCCTAGGTCCTCTCGTCCAAGACTGTTATGTTAACTTATTCTGCTCCAGATATTAACCTATTTTGTCGCTGATGCTTGTTGCAGTAAGTCACCCGCTTATATATATATATATATATATATATATATATATATATATATATATATATATATATATATATATATAGAGAGAGAGAGAGAGAGGTTAGCTTGACCTCGGGTTTTAGTGCATTTGCGCTTGAGCTTCCAGTGCACTGATGACGGGGTAGTGGGTTCATTGCACGCACCGGTCAATTGGATTTAAACATCTACTTCTCGTTCAGAAAGCATCGGCAAATTACCACCTTAAAATTGCCTATTAAATAAAACTGGGGTTGAGGTTGATCACAGCTACTTGCAATGTCTTTGGTCTAATCCAGTGGTTCTCAACCTTTTTGGCCCATGCCTCCCTTTACCATGTGTTCAGAACGTCATTCTCCCCCCCCCCCCTTTTCGAATATCCTCCTTATAAATCCCCACACCCTTACACAGTATACATCAAAATGGAAGCTAAATTTAATAACACATACTAGAAGAAGTCTAGACATCTACATAAAACGTGATTTGCTGGTTTACTTACGATATAAAACGAATTTCATTAGGGCGAGAAGTACATAACTGTAAATTTAGAGGGAAAAACATATCAAGTAACTGGTTCTTGTATTAATGCAATCTTGAAATAATATTAATTCATCCCCTGGAAACCCTAAAAGTCCCCCCTGGGGGGGGGGGGGGGGAGAGGAATTCCCCACCGGTTGAGAGCCACTGGTCTAGTCTGTCCAAACATTAAATATCTACCTACCTGAACTACCGTCTTTCGTCTAGTCTGTCCAAACATTAAGTATCTGCCTATCTGACCTACTGTCTTTCATCTAGTCTGTCCAAATATTAACTATTTAATCTTTAGTCTAGTCTGTCCAAACATTAACTATTTATCTATCTGACCTACTGTCCTTCGTATAATCTGTCCAAACATCAAATATCTACTCTTTCGTCTAGTCTGTCGAAACATTAAATATCTTCCTATTTGACCTACTGTCTTTCGTTTAGTCTGTCCAAACCTTAAATATCTACCTATTTGACCTACTGTCTTTCGTTTAGTCTGTCCAAACCTTAAATATCTTCCTATTTGACCTACCGTCTTTCGTGTAGTCTGTCCAAACATTAAATATCTTCCTACCTGAACTACTGCCTTTCATTTATTCACTCTATCCATTTATAATACTAATATATGTGTTTTTTTCCATATCCTTTACAGGACATCGCTGTCAACACCAGCATTTTACTACCTTTGTTGATGTCTTGGCAAGTTTACGTTCAGTAGTTAGCCATTGCTTTCTGAACGACCGGCTCCCATACCAATCCGTTAAAACCCAGCGCAACGCGGTCTGCTGCCAAATCGCACGCAGCTGTAATAGCTGTATATACCCTAATATATCTGCTAGCTCTTCTGTCTATACTACAGTCTATGCCGGCTCTGTGGCCAAGGGTTACGAACGCAGTTCGTAATCTCGCATATTGCGTTCGAAACACAGCTGCGGTCGATTTGGTAGCTGACCACATTGCTTTGGTTTTATTTTGTTTTAAAAAGTATGAGTGCCGGTCGTTCAGAAAGCAATGGCAAACTACTGAATGTAAACTTGTCAATAAATCATAAACAGCCAAACATTCTGGGGTTGATTGCAACGTCCAGTAATGGATATGCAGCTACCTTTAACTAACTTCTGTCTATACTCTAACCTATCTATACTCAGTATTTCTGCATGCTCTTCTGTCTTTACTCTGTATACACACTTCGCAGCCTAACGACAGTATCTGCTATGGGAAAGTCCTGTCCTTTTATGTAACAGAGTAATCACACAGTTGTCCTAATCAACTATAAACAGATTAAAGTAAATTAAAACGAACAGTAAAGGCTATACCCAAAACTATACATAAATACTTACGTCCATTGTACTGTGTCGACGTCAAGCCCTGTTTACAGTCCAAAGCAATGTATGCATGTAGAATGTAGAAATGTACACATTGGCATGGAAGTCTGAATTCAAGGCCTTCTTGAGACAGGTACTACAGGTTTAGGATAAATGTAGGATCTCATGTGAAGAATTATTGCTGACATGCCAGGGTTGATAGCGATAAAGTGATCTTTTATGAGAAGTGTGTCTGAACTGAATGACAGGTCACACGCTTTATTTATATTTTCTCTAGCGTGGCGGTGAGGATATGGCAGGCGGAGTTTTGGGGACTTCCTTCTTCCATCCTTGCACCACTCCCCGCTGCACTCTTAATGATTTATTAGCGAATATTTGTTTCCTAGCATTTTAACTAGCATCTGGTAGCTAGCATTTAATTTCCGCCAGCGGTTCTGTCTTTGCCCAGCTTCAGAAGAAGCATCTTTCTTATGGTAATATATGGATAAGCTTCTATAACATGTCTAATGCTTCTTTTCTCTACTTCTACGAGCGCCAAACAATACGTGCATTTTTATATTTGAACAGATTTAGTGGCCTCAAATAGTTCCCCAATTGATATGTATGTGTAATACAAGGATGTGCGCCTTGGACCATTCCTCAATAATTAAAGAAGAATGCGAAGAACTTGACATGCATATTGTCAATTCCTAAATAGGGTTAATACTTCGCGTAGCCCATTACTATCTTCTGTTGATTCCAAAAGTATAACGGTGATTGTTCTATCGTCTAGTGACTCTAGTCTATCCTAAACTTTCTCCTTCTTGGTCTGTCTTTCATCTCTCAATGGAGCATGGGCCATCAATCAACTCACGATTAACCCTTTATAGAATTACTCATAACACAGCCCCACCAAAAAAAAAAATAATAATAATTAATTAAAACAACAGTTTTTTAGGGTGCCAAATATTTTACATCTGAATTTGCATAAATGAGGCTTTCTAAATCCAAATATCACTTTTATTTGTCTGTAACAACTCTAGTGGTTTGAAATAATGCATTTGTGTATTTAATTAATATTATTGCAGTATTTTCTGTGAAAGGCTTAGAAAAAAAAAAACTATCGCTATCTAGTCCTTTTCAATGAATTAATAATACTTGTTGCTGAAACACAGGTTACATTTTAACGCAGCAGACAGCAAGCCATTCTTTGATAAAAGAAAAAAAAAACGTGTGTTTTGTACTAATGTAGGAGGTCTTGTAAACGAAATGGATGTAAGTTAAACACCACACGAGTGGCGACTTTTCATTGACAGCTCTAAAAGAAGTTTGAAAGGTGTTCTCTTACACAAGTGTAACAAATATGGCTGGATTCCAATTGAGAAATCTACTACAATAAAGGAGGTGTATGCAACAATAAGCACAGTTCTGGAAAAATTCAAGTATTTAGAACATAATTGGTAGATCTTAAAATGATGAAATTCTTGCTAGGCCAGCGAATGGGATTCATCAAACATCTATCCTTTTTAGGTTTGTATGATAGCAGGTCAAAATATATGCACTGGAGAAAGAAATAGTGGCACTTGAGGGATGCATTTAAAGTTAGAAAAATACAATTACTACTACTACTAATCGCCTACGGACGCAGTACGTGATCCCGCATACAAGAGTTCGAAGCACAGCAGTGCGCGATTTGCCAGCAGACCGCGTCGCGTTGGTATTTTATGAAATGGTATGGGTGCCGGTCGTTCAGAAATGAATGGCAAACTACTGAACGTAAACTTGCCAAGAGATCACAACAGCAAAAAAAGTTGCTGGTGTTTATCGCAACGTCCTGCAAGGGATATGCAACTAGCTTTAAGGCATTGCTAACCTCAAAAAATATCGATTTTTGGTCAGTTTGGCAATTTTTGGAATGGTTCATTTTTAAACACCTTAGCATGTCTTCTATCAGATTTGGTACTTGTTTTTCTTTAAAAACTGTTATTTAATGCAATATTCATATGTTACTGAACCCACATTAGGTGTAGAATTGTCTAATTATTGAAAATTGCAACGAAATTGACGTTTTTTTAAACCATAGCAACGATGTCTCGCCGACGCACGATCCGGGTGTTTCATACATCACTGTAAAGGTCATGAACTCCCCTAATTGTTCGTTAAACTTCGAGTTCGTTTAATTGAGAGCTCTTATGTGTAGGACAGTTTCTTTCGAATCAATAATCTTCCGGAAAATCCCATATATGGAACACCTCGCCGAATGCGCAACGCTCGTTGGCGGAAACTGATCACGTGGGTTTCCAAGATGGCTGTTTTGTTGTGTTTTCGCTTGGCAACCGATCCACACGCGAATTGAAAAATGCCTTGTTCCAAGAAATTTAACATACAATCATATTCTCAACGTAAGAAATCACGAAGTCAATAACTGGCAAATGCTCGTAAGCACCGAAAAGCCTACCAGAACTTAAACATTACAGAAAAGTCTGAAATTGACCCTAAGATAACTTTTTAGTACAAAAAAACATGAAAATAATTTGTTTTCCCCCGTTTTCTCATTTTGCCATATTTTTTTAATTTGTTTCAATTTTTTTCAAAAACGGCTAGTCATATTACAATGAAACTTAGCAGAAATATATTTCATTGTAGTATGTACATTTTGTCAAGAGCTTTTTTAAAACTAAGATTTAGTTTTTGTGCAGTAGTAAAAATAATCGAAAATATTGTATATGAAAATGTTGAAATTTATTTTTAATTATGAAGAAAAAAATATCCAAGGGATATCACTAAAAGCTTCTGACAGAATGTACATATTCTATTTCTGTACCAATATACAAAATATGAAGCCTGTAAACTAATAAATAACTGTTTTAGACCACATTAAAGAAATCCAATATGGCCGCTGTTTATCTTGGTTTCCATGGCAACCGTTACGTACAAAGTCAATTTGACAGTATTTTATCAATCATCACTCTTCAGTATGAAATCTTATACCATAACAGAACATAGAAATTAAATATTATAGAAGTTAATTTTTTCAGGTTAGCATCGCCTTAACCACTACTACTATCACTACCACCGCTATTACTACGACGATTAGTACAACAACAACAATTACTACTACTACTACTACTACTACTACTACTACTACTACTACTACTACTACTACTACTACTACTACTACTACTACTACTAACTCCGTTAATTGTAGCAGATATCGCAGAAAACATGCCTACCCTGGCATATTGTAATAACTCTTTCTCTTCGCTTTAAAACACGAGTACACTATTCGTCAGTATCAGCCTTGGCATATTTCCACATAATAAACTACGGTGAACTGTGACCTCTGATTCAGATTTCCCTAGTTGGGCAATTTATCCAGCAGTAAAGCACATTAGGGTCTGGTCCTAAAAACTTTCTCGGCCAGCTAGTTTTCTGGGAGTTGTATCGATTGGGTACAGGGCTCGCGCGTTGTGAAATTAAATGTATGAGAAACAGTAAAGACTGAAGCGCAGGCAGAGATATGGGTCTGTGGGCACACTGAGGTAAATATACAAGAGTGAGCGGAAATGCTCCAGTATAGGAAGACCAGAGTAAAGACAGAAGAACAAACAGAAAAAGTGTAGTATAGGAAGACGCAAGTAGAGACAGACGAATATGTGGAAATATTAGGTACAGACAGACGGGAGTAAATAGGCGAAAATGAGCAGAAATGTTGGAGCATAAAAAGATTAGATATATACAGAAGAACAAGCTAAATACTGGGACATACACAGGCCAGAGTAAAGATACAAAAACAAGCAGAATACTGGGGTATAGACAAGCTACAGAAAAGACAGACGAAGCTGAAATATTGGTGTATAGACAGAGCAAAGACAGAAGAGCAAGCATATTACTAGGGTGTTGGCAGACTAGAATAAAGACAGAAAAACAAGCATAATATTATGGTATAGAGAGACTAGAGTGAAGACATAAGAAACGGGAGCAATACTGTTGTATAGATAGACTAGAGTAATGACAGAAAAGCAATTAAAATATTGGAATGTGAATTTCGTGTGGAGAGTTTTTACATCTGTCCGCGGTTGTTTGTGGAGTAAACTGCGTGTTCAGAAAAAATGGTGGCCGGCCGGCAACTTAACTAATTGGGATGCCTTATGCAGTAATGTGTGGCTGTTGGTTTTCTAGTAACTGCCTCTTTCGTCGACGATGAACTGTATACGTCGTGGAGGACTTTTGTGTTGGCATTCGGCAGCGGCATTATGCATAGTATACATGTGCTGGCTGTTGGTTTGTCGAGACTTCTGTCTGTTCCACTTTTTACAAACGGCAGTGAAGATCATTTTGTATTATATTCACTGGCACAGGAACGGAGCATAATAGGGCGACCCTTTGCCGTGAAGTTGGAACCTCGACTAACTAAATAACTAACTTCTCTGCCTTTCCCGTGTTCTCTTCCCCTCAATCTTGCCAGTTGTAACCAAGTTCTCCAATTTATTTCTTCTCATAACGTGACCAAAATATTGTGACTGTCTACGTCTAATTTCTCGAATCAGTTTACGATGCTCATTTGTTTCTTGTAAGACTTAGTCATTGGTTATTTTTTTTTTTTTTGTCTGTCCATGGTATTCTTTGCATTTGCCCCAGAAAAAAACATTTCCACAGCCATCAGATGTTTTTTTCAGCCTGTTTTCTCATTGTCCATGCTTTACATTCATACAAAAGTACAGGTTCCACGTAGCAGCTCACCACTATTTTCCTCATTTGCAAATGACATTTTTTATTGGTCAGTATGTTTTTCATCTTGCAAAGGCTGCCTTCGCCATGGCAATTCTTGTTCTAACCTCTTCAGGGCATCTTCCATCAGATTTTATGACTATTCCGAGATAATTGTACCGATTCACTTGTTTAAGAATATTCCCATTTACTTGTATATTACATTGTGGTATTTGCTTCTTCCATAATGATGACCATAATCTGTGTCTTCTCACAATTTAATTGTAACCATAGTTGTTCACTGTGTGCAACAACCGCATTTACTAAATGTTGCAGATCCTGCTCATTGTCTGCAATCAATACTGTATCATCCGCATAGCTATTGGTATTGATGTTTCGTTCTCCAAAGTGTATTCCTTTCATGTCTTCTACATTTCTGAAGATATTTTTTATATTTATATACTTTCACTGTACAGGGAAAACATATCTGGAGACATTACACATCCCTGTCTCACACCTCTCTTAATTGACTGATATTGACCTAACTCATTATCAATCCTTATGGCAGCTTGTTATTTCCAATATATGTTTTTTATAAGTCTAATTTCTTTCCCATCAATTTGTATATTTGCAAGCATCTTTATCATATTGACATGCGTTACTTTATCGAAAGCCTTTGTGTAGTCAATAAAGCAAAGATGTAGGACTTTGTTTACGTCTATAAAATGTTCAATTAATGTTCTCAGCATATATACAGCATTTACACTACCCTTGCCGTCTATAAATCCACATTGTTCTTCTCCTATTTCTGGTTGTATTTTCTTCCTAACTCGTATAGGTCCCTTACGGGCCCCGGTATCACATAAGCGAAATAGGCATTTGCCGAGGTTAAAATTATTTACTAGATAAAACTACCACAAAATGAATATGTATAGATTGTGTAGCTGTTACCAAAGTGAAATCAAATAAACTGTCCTTGTTTGTCTATAGCTGTAAAGTTAGGTTTAATCGATGAAGAAGATCTAAACACAGATGGATTGATAACATAAGATAGTGCACAAGACAGAGAATCTCGATTGTGACTTAAAGAGTCAAAATGCCTGTATCAAAAGTAATATATGCTATACACGATGCCCTTTAACTGCACACTTGTCAAGTCCACAACTCGTATATTTTCATGTAGAGTTTTTCTTGTAGGTGAATCGGTGTGTATCTGTTTGTCTGTGTGCCAACGAAGGCATTAGCCGCAACGTCCATTTCGTTAGTTGAGATCGTGTTCTTTTCACGGTCACGGAATCTACTTCCCGATTTTGTTGACTCATTCGTGGCTTTAAAAGAAGGAAGACATTCACGGGCTCAAACAAGGGTATTGCCGGCAATCGCGTTAACGTGAGAATATAAAAAGGCTATGTGTGATTTACACACACAGTATATGACTAAGATGCTCGACGAATTAAAAAAAAAACATACAGATAAAGGCAAACCCGTGGCAGATAGGTCTATATTTTGTGTTAAAAAAATAATAATTTCTAGCGTCTTATATATAGGTTGTGATGTTTTCGTACTTCTTTATAATCCTTTTTATAGAGGGCATATGTGTTATTTATCGTAATACCACAGTAAGCTAACAACAACAACAACAACAACAACAACAACTACAACAACTACAAAAGCATAGAGGGGTATTGGATATAAAGTACTAATCTCATATTTGTGTATAGACCACGCCATGGAGGGGTATTGGATATAAAGTACTAGTCTCATATTTGTGTATAGACCTCGCCATGGAGGGGTATTGGATATAAACTACTAGTCTCATGTTTGTGTATAGACCACGCCATGGAGGGGTATTGGATATAAAGTACTAGTCTCATATTTGTGTATAGACCTGCCGGCACGTGAAGTCTAATCTGGTCAACATTAGGCCGGCCATCTTTACTTCCCTAAACATTTCCTGGTAGACAGTGTAGACTGGGTCGAAATTTCAGGCAAGGCTAATTAAAAAGACAAAATCGTATCCTCCATGGGGATGCGTACACAAAATCAACACGTCGACAGGCGAGAGTTCCTGCCACTGCGTTGCCCGCTCCCATACTAGTTTAGTTTAGTTTAGTCGACGGATCAACATCACGGCACACAGGTGTAACCCATAAATGCTCCGTTCTACTCCTAACTCAAGCCTGAGTTCGGATAATCTCAGCTCAGTGCACGAACTCCGTAGCACCGGCAAGGATCCTGAAATATTTTGGGAAGATGTTTAACTCGAAATATTGCCCTGGCAGCGCCGTTAGGCTACTCTTTTTCGATTCCCAACTGCCAAGGGATTTTTTACGTGCGCAACAATACACACGGGCGTCCGATCTCAATATCCAGAGACCAGGGAAAATTTTGTTACTAGAAGTCCACGTGAAAAAATCCTGTCCCTCACCGGAGCTTGAACCGGAGACCTTCAGCACTCGAGGCGGACACCATACCCCGAGACCACTCAGCCCCCCCCCCCCCAGTAACGTACTGTTAAGTAAGAGAATGCCGGTGACAGAGTGGCGCAAGGGACAGTAGACGCAATTTGTTATGAATGAATCAAGCATACCCAGACAGCCAGGGCAACTTAGCGGATTATGCTAATACTGTTTCCCCCATCTTTCTGTGTCACTTCTTTAAGAGCGTACCTTTATTTGACTCGCCTAGTTTTCAAGAGCCTCTAAAATAGGTCTCCATGTGCATTAATTTCAGTTGTCTATCTGTGTGTATAAAGAGAACGGTTTAAAAAAATGAGCAAACTGTGCAATGTACTATTTGATGATATAAAAAAATAAGTTAGTTGCATATACTTTTATATGACGTCGCAGTCACTTCCAGTATATTTTTTGCTGTTTGTGATCTCTTGGCAAGTTTACGTTCAGTAGTTTGCCGTTTCTTTCTGAACGACAGGTATCCATACCATTTCGTAAAAAACCATCGCAAGGCGGTCTACTGCCACATCACTTGCAGCTGTGTTTCGAACGCGGTATGCGGGATTACGAACTGTGTCCGCAACCCCTTCGCCACGGATGTTGATTACATATTTATTTAGTCTTCGTAGCGCTGGATGTATTTTTGGCAACTTCCATTCTCTGTTTTATTTTCTCTATACTTTAGGTAACTTCATGATTGCTTATTCTGGTACACCTTACAATTTGGTATTGATACATAAGCATCGAGTACCAAAACCAACGGCAAACACAATAGAAAATATAAATATGTATTGGATTAATCAGTCTAGCACTCAGCGCCATATTTGTTCCATTGGTATCCAAGCATTATCAACAATGTCACTACCCGATCAAACGGGGGAAGCACACTGTGCAGACGTGAATGAGATTATGCAGCTGCCGAAAAACAATGTTAATACCATGTCATTGCTGTCTGCTTGTTGATCTTGCTAGCAGGTACATGTGGGACGTGATGCGAGGTAGTATACTGTTTGGTCATTAATCATCGTCATCATCATCATCATCATGTGCCATGCCGGTAGGCGTGGGCGGTCATGCTATGCCATCTCACTCGATCACCAGAGTCGTGAATCAGCTCAGTGTTCTTGTATCTACAACTTTGTTATGTATGTGTGTGTGTGCGTGTCAACTACAAGAAAGAGACTAGCGGTGTCTTTAGTTATACAACGAGAAGAGAAGCATGAGAGAACATCGCCCCGACTGAGAAGATCAGTGACAGGAAAAGCAGAAACCGACCGAGAGAAATAACGTTGGATCCTCTATGCCATTGACAAGGTGAGATTGTATAAACAGAATTAATCAATAAAACCAAGGACAGGGTTCTGTGGAGTGACATTCAAGTCAAATGTGTGTTTAAACAAACAAAATGTGCAAAGCACCCCCCCCCCCCCTTTCATCTATACACTAAGTTGGAAGAAGCGCGAACAACAAATAGAGAAAGGCAGTTTTAATCTGCACAGGAATTTTGACATGAAAATATCAGAGGACAGATAGGATTGCAGCGCCATGATCGCCGATATCTGCCCCAGATCAGCCACAAGAGACAGATATACACGAGTCTTGACATGTAATGTCCTTTTCTCAAATCATCTGTGGGAACAAGCATTGCATCAGATAAACGTTATCGGACCCAGGGGCGCCGTCGCAGCTAGGAAGCTATTGGAAAGAACATGAATTGGAAAAAAAAACCACCTGATATTAGAAAGGTTACGTGAGCAAGTAATACAAGAAGCAAATAAAAACCGTAAATTGATAAGAGAAATTACACGCAGACAGTCAAAATTTTTTGGACACTTTATACGAACTTGGTGAAAACTGCAATATCTGGTGGGAAAGAACAAGGAGAAGGCAGAGAAGTAATTACCTGGATGGCGTGACCATCTAATATGGTTGGGACAAGAATGCAGAGCTGATCCACGACTTTGGCGATCGTGTGAGATTGTGAAAAATGACCGCCCACGCTTATCGACATGGCTCAATATCAATAGAGTATCAATAGAGTTAAACTCATTCTCAAGAAACTGACGACAGGAATACTAGTTGAAGAGATGGTGAGAAGGAAAGATTGCCCCCAAACTGTCTAAATAAAAACTGCAGAAAACAACAAGGCGTGGTAAGAATACATCCACCCGGGAAGGTTAACCCAGTCAACAAATACTCGCAGAAGACGGATGTGTCGGCCTAAGGGCGCAAATAAACTTGACAAAACTCCGGATGAACGCGAAAGAAGAAGAAGAATACAGCCTAGCAGAATGTATATCATAATATAGTCAAGACAAAGCCTGTGGGCCAAAATATCTTTCTCTGTTCTGCATATATTGGGCACTCCTGCAGCAAATGTTTAGCTGTCATTTTACCAGTTCCACAATTACATTCATCGGTATCTCCTATCTTTAGTTTATTGAACTAAAGATAGGAGATACCGATGAATGTAATTGTGGAACTGGTAAAATGACAACTATGGTCAAGATACAGCCTAACAGAATGTACATCAAGATATGGTTAAAATTAAGATATGGTCAAAATCAAGATATGGTCAAAAATGACTTAGTTCCGGTCAAGATGGCGGCGGACGGTTGTGTTGTTTTGTGACCGTTCCCTTTTTCGCGTAGGAGATGAATATTTTCATCTCTTACGTGTAATTTGTGTGCCAAGATGTAAAACCAAGAGTTTCTACTCAAGATCTTCGCAGATGCTAAGAAGTTAGTGCATTGAGCGAAGCAATCCTTGAGTGAATTTTCGCAGCATGTGTTTTTCTGTGGTGTTCGGGTTTTCAACATGGCGGAACAGCGTTTGTGCTCCTTGCGGAGGGCAGTCAACCTAACAAGGCGACGGGGCGGCGGGGAGGCCGTAAGCGGCAAGGCAGACGAGGTGGAGCAAGGCGTTGTAGACTCAAATGTGATCGTCTGGGCCTCAGGAATACTCGCATTCTATATTGGCACTGTAACACAACGAGGCCCTATTCTGGAAAACCTGGTATACAGGAACGTCATTGTAGCGCTTCAGAAGACGAGATTGGGTGATCAGTTACTCCAAACTGCCGACTTCTAATGTTTCGACAACAGGCGACACCTGAGAATGGAGATTCTCATTCGCGACAGTAAGGTGGCTTCAGAGCTAGGAATGTCCAGTTGGGACAGTGGCGGTTAGAGTTCAATCCGGTCTACCATTCGTGTTGATTAATGTTTATGCTAATAACGCGAGTGTAGATTCTTAGAAGTGGCAGTGCTTAAGTGACATATTAGGTCATGCGAGAAATTTTATTTTCTGTGGCGATTTCAATGTTAAAGTCATGGGGAAACATGTCCTCCAACACACAGAGGGAGGAGCTAGAGACTGCACTTGAAACCATTGTCCTGGTTCGTATCAATAGTGGCTGTGTCGCCAGGACAGCAAGTCGTCCAGGTGATGAGGACAGTGTTACTGATCTGGTGCTGGCTTCTCCATCACTCACTACAGTGTGTAGATGGGGTGTCCTATGGTACCGAGGCAGCGACCACTACCCTTGCAGGATGTTGGTGGAGAAAGGCAGGACCAGGCAGCACAAGTCGACGGTCAAGACTTTCCAGTATGACAGTACAGGGCAAGATGTGGTGAGCAAAATAAGGCGCGACAAGCGTAGTAAGCTTCAGGGCAGGAAAGAAAGCTGGGAGCAGCCACCTTGGTTGAATTTTGACGTGGAAAAGGCCTGGACGGATAAGCGTAGTGCTGTAAGGAAATGGCAAAACGCCAAGAAGAACAGAGTTGCCCATCCTAGTCCCTGCATGAACTTAGAAAGAGAGATGCACACAAACGTAAGCTATTTAAAAAAAAAAAAAAAAAAAAACTGGTTTAAAGTGAATACTGACCAGAGGTATGTCAAAGAGTGAGTAGGCACAGACAAGTCACTGAAATTGTTCTGGCGACTACATAAAAGCATGAGTGGGGTAGTCAAGAATAAGAGTATTCCTGACTTCCAAGGTGCTGACGTCATCTGACAGAGGACTGACAAGAACAAGGGCAAAGCCCTCTTCGAACGCTATCTAGAGCAGAGCAACCAGACAGACATGGGAGGCCGAAATCTTGCCAAGGAGGTCACCTCAGATAGGGGCAAGGCCTAGACCATTTTGGATGAAGACACAGTGAGTGTGAAAGAAATCAAGGCTGTGCTTCGAAAAAAAAAACGGCACTCCAGGGCCAGATGGCATAAGATACGACGACATCAATAGGTGTACCGACAACGAGCTAGGGAAACTAGCAGACATGTACCACAACAGTATAGGGAGAGCTAGCATCAAGGAGGATTGGTTACACAGCTATCAGATTCCCTTGCCGAAGCCTGACAAAGACCACACACAAATTCAGGGATATCGAGTATTAACCATGCAGAATACAATAGGCAAGCTGCTGGAGAAGTTAATTGCCAGAAAAATATCAAACCAGCTAGAGAAGCAAGGGGTTTTCCACCTACCCTAGGAGGGTACCGTCCAAAATGAGAAACCTGGCAGTTTTTGCCCATGATGTCTATGAAGGTTTCCACTCAGGCATTGAAACATTTGCTGCAGCAATTGATCTTGAGGACGCGTACAACAGAGTACCATTGGATTTTGTTAATGCTTTAGCTTCTTGAACTCAAGATAAGTCCTTTCCTCCTTAGTTGGATCGCTGCAGCCCTCTACGAACGGAAAGTAATTTTTAGATGTGACAGTTGGTCTTCGGAACCAACAACAATATAGCCTGACTACCACAGGGATCACCATTATCTCCGGTACTGTTCAACGTCTACACCGTGAGAATCACACAGCGAGCAAATCATAGGACCAGGGAGGAAATTGTCGTATATAGACGATGTTTTAGTGTATCGTCAGGGTAAGGATAGAGATCAGGTTGCTGTGGAACTACAAACCGAACTCAATCGCATTAGCACTTGGTGTGTTGAAGCTGAGGCAATGGTCAACACAACAAAGGCAACAGTGAAATGGTTCTCTTTGAATAACAATATTGTCAACACCCCAACGTCAACTGTAAATCTGGGTTCAGAGACGGTGGAAAGAACGCAGGCAATGAATTACCTGCGGATACGATTTGATCGAAGCCTTGCTTATACTAAGCACTTAGACCAAGTAATAACAAATTCCAAGCGGAGTGTGGCTGCGATGCCGGTGATGGCGGCGTAAAACTGTGAGTAGTGCCATCAATGTCTTTGTTACGAGGGTCTGGTCTTTTCTGTTTTGGAGTATGCGATGGCGATCCTGACTCTCAGCCATAATCAGATAGAAAGGATGGAAAGGATACAGAACGAAGCTATTCTCATTAGTCTTGGATGTACAAGAGATACAGTATGCATGGCGATGCGCTACATTCTTGTTTTTCCAACTACGAGGGACATAATACAAATTTGCCAAACACGTGTCTATCTCAGAGTCAACGCAAACACACAACATCCACTGCATAGCGAGATTAGGAAGGTAAAGGGCAGCAGGTTAAAAAGAGGAATGTCGTGGATGGGTCAAGCGGAAGACATTCTTCAGCAGGCGTGTTCACTTGAGGACTTAGAACCTGGAGAGGAGTGGGTGCAAGTGCCAACGGAGTTCTGTACACCCTTTTCAGTGTGCATCCAACTAGACAGGAAATGCAGGCAAGAAAATCCAGCTGCTGTGGAGGTGGAAGTATAGGCTCTGATTTTCGAGGATTCTTTAGAGGATGATGCTGTCATTTACACAGATGGATCGGTCGTCCGAGGAGTGAGAAATGCATGGGTCTTTACGGCTCAGGTCGGAGGGAAACTTGTGAAGGAAGAGTCTGGCGCTTTTGCTTTGCTGTGGAAGTCATGGCAGTAAGTAAAGCAACAACATGGCTCAAGACACAGACATTCAATAGGGCTTGTGTTCTTAGTGACTCAATGAGTATGCTCAGGAGGATAGAGATGGGGTGGGTCCGAAGAGAGTGGCTGCTGTCTCTGGAGCGGTCTCGACTGGCAAAGATTAGTTTCATCTTCGTGCCTAGACGTGCGGGTGTACAAGGGAATGAGCTGGCTGACAGGCGTGCGGGTGGGGCTACTGTGGAAGGCTGACAAACCATGGACCATGCAGACATTCTGAATGCTCTACGAGAAGTAAGTTGTTTACGAGAACCAAGCGATGACTTGGAATCTACAACCATGGTCAGGCTACGAGAGCATCAAGTTAAAAGAGGTGTGGGAAAACAAGAACACTACGCGGGAAGCCAAAGAAGACTGATAAACCAACACAGAACTGGTGTCGTTAGCCGCTACACGCTGCGGGATTTGCTGAGGAGGGTATCCGAGCACTTGTGGGCTGAATGGTTCGATGAACAATGAGGATGATCTGTCGACTAACTAAGTAACTAAGGTCAAAATAAGCCTAGCAGAATGTACATCAAGATATGTTCAATATATAGCCTAACAGAATGTACATCAAGATGTGGTCAAAAAAAGCCCAGCAGAATTACAAAATTAAGATACGATCAAGATACAGCCTAGAAAATTGTACAACTTCAAGATATTGTTAGGAAACAGCCAATCAGAATGTACAAAATCAAGCTATGGCCAATATAGAGTCTAGCACAGTGGTTCTCAACCGGTGGGGAATTCCCCCCCCCCCAGGAGGGAAGTTTAGGGTTTCGGGGGGGGGGGGGAGAATTAAGATTATTTCTAGATTGCGTTAATACAAGAACCGATTACGTCATATTGTTTTTCCCTTCACACTTTACGGTTCTGTACGTATAACCCTTCTGAAATTCATTTTATAACGTAATCAATCAATCAATCATGTGCCATGCCGGAAAGCGTGGGCGGTCATGACTCGCCATTTCACTCGATCACCAGTGTCGTGGATCAGCTCAGTGTTCCTGTCTCGTCCATGCCATGTGGCCAAGCCTTCCAGGTACTTTCTTCTCGGTCTTCCTCTTGGTCTGTTCCCCTCGATCTTGCCAGTTGTCACTAAGTTCTCCAATCCATTTCTTCTCATAACATGTCCAAAAAATTTTGACTGTCTACGTCTAATTTCTCTAATCAGTTTACGATGTTCATTTGTCTCCTGTAGTACTTGGTCATTGGTTTTTCTGTCTGTCCATGGTATTCTTTGCATTTTCCTCAGAAACCACATTTCTGCAGCCATCAGATGCTTTTCAGCTTGACTGCTCATTGTCCAAGTTTCACATCCATACAAAAGAACAAGCTCTATGTCTCCCCTGAACACTCTTTTTCTCGTTTCAATTGACATCTTCTTATTGGTCAGAATGTTTTTCATCTTGCTAAAGGCTACTTTCGCCATGGCGATTTTTGTTCTAATCTCTTCAAGGCATCTCCCATCAGATGTTATAACTGTTCCAAGATAATTGTACCGATTCACTTGTTGAAGAATATTTCCATTTACTTGTATATTACATTGTGGCACTTCTTCCTTCCTACTGACGACCATAACCTGAGTCTTTTTACAATTTAATTCTAACCCCAGTTGCTCACTGTGTACAACAACCGCATCTACTAATTGGTGCAGATCCTGCGCATTGTCTGCAATTAATACTGTATCATCTGCATATCTAATGTTATTGATGTTTCGTCCTCCAATGCTGATTCCATTTATATCCTCTACATTTCTGAAAATATTTTCACTGTACAGGGAAAAAAGATCTGGAGACATCACACATCCCTGCCTAACACCTCTCTTAATTGGCTGATACTGTCCCACTTCATTATCAATCCTTATTGCAGCTTGTTGTTTCCAATATATGTTTTTTATAAGTCTAATGTCTTTCCCATCAATTTGTAGATCTGCAAGCATATCCACCATGCTGACATGTCTAATGCTATTAAAAGCCTTTGTATAGTCAATAAAGCAAAGATGTATATCCTTGTTTACTTCTATAGCACGTTCAATAACTGTTCGCAGCATATACACAGCATTTACTGTACCCTTTCCTTCTACAAACCCGCATTGTTCTTCCCCTATTTCAGGTTGTATCTTCTTCCTCATTCTTTGCATGATAATTCTTAGCAAAATCTTTGTGACTTACTATAACGTAAGTAGATATGCAAATCACGTTTTATGTAGATGTCTGGACTTGTTTTAGTATGTGCTATTGCATTTAGCTTCAATTACAACGTATACTGTGTAGGGGCAGGGGGAACGTTTAGGGAGGAAATACGAAAGGGGGGGGGGAGTGACGTTCTAAAAATATGGTGGGGGGGGGGGGATGACGTCCTAAAAATATGGTGAAGCATAATAAAGGTTGAGAACCACTGGTCTAGCAGAATATACTAAATCAAGATATGGTTAGGGTACAAGTGTGGAATTTTTTTTTTTTTAAAGCATATCCTTTACAGGACCTCGCTGTCAACACCAGCATCTTCCAGCTGTATGTTGATTTCTTGGCAAGATTACGCTCAGTAGTTTGCCATTGCTTTCTGAGCGGACGGCTTACATACCCCGTAAGTTACCGATGCGATTCGAACCACTGCTGATTCTCACCGTCATCACGTTACCGACGAGAGTATACGAGATTACGGAGAAAAGTCATAACCTCTAAGCCACGAAGCCGGCACAAGTGTGGAATGCACAACCAAAATCTATAATTTACACTGGTCAATATCCTTTACCTACAACATTCACTGCGAAGAGGGCACTGGACAATAATGAGCATTATTACTAAACTTGCTCGGCGCGCGAAACCGGTACTATAATTTCCAGACCATATCACACACATGAATCATAGGCTGCCTGCCTGCCTGCCTGCCTGTCTGTCTGCCTGTCTGTCTGCCTGCCTGCCTGTCTGTCTGTCTGTCTGGATTCGCATACGTATATCTTAGTGAAAGGGATTACTGCCTTTTTTGCTTGTGCTATCCTAACTTACGCCGGTCTCCCTGGCATAGGGGTCAGCGACCTTCTCCGTAATCCCGTATATCCACGTGAGGAACGTAACTTGCGCGAGAATCGGTAGCGGATCTGGCCGCGTTGTGAGCCGGCCGCTCAGAAAGCAATGGCAAACTAATGAGCCGGCCGCTCAGAAAACAATGGAAAACTACTGAGCATGATCTTGCCAAGAAATCAAGAATCAGCTGAAAGATGCTGATGTTGACAGCGATGTCCTGTAAAGGATATGCGAAAAAAAAAAGAAACAATTCTAACTTACAGTAAAGTGTCCGCCACTAAGCTAAAGAAAAGAACACACAATGCCTAATATATTTATTACTAAGAACACAGACGGAATATGCAAATATAGGCTTTTGCACTGGGGTTGGAGTCTGTTGAATATGAAACACCTCAGTCCCTTGGAGGAAACCTGAACAACGTAACTCTAACACCAACCAGTCTGGGCATGCAGTGCCGTGTCATCACCTGCTTACATTCTAATATGGGATACGCGGTTGTGCAGCGTGGTAATCACTCTTGCCTGTCGGACCCTTGGTCATATGTCCAAATCCCCATTGACGCAGATGATTAAAACTTGACCTGAATTATCAGTTCCAACAAGTACCAGGAAATGTCTTGTGAATTAATGGCGGCCGGCATGATATTGATTGACAAATCACACAAAGAGTCCCGATGGTTCTATCAAATTATAGAGTAGCACCGTATACTAGATAAGCCCCAAGACGTTTGGAAAGGTCCTTTACGTTTTCTCTGCTATCACCCTAGTATGTCTCTTCGCAGTTCTGAATTTCTAGAAATGATCTTCCACAGAGGCATACCAGTTTGTCAAAAACAAAAAATGTCTTGTGACAGATGGGGTTTGAAGCAGGGCCACTGATTTGTAAGAACGCTCACTAACTAATATGTTACTGAATATTACTGCAGTCATCTATAAGTTTGGTTAGTTGGTTAATTGGTTGGCTGGTTGGTTGGTTGATTGGCTTGTTGGTTGGTTGGATAGTTTGTTGTCTGGTTGGCTGGTTGGTTGGTTGGTTTGTTTGATGGCTGGTTGGTTGGTTGGTTGGTTGGGTGGGTTAGTGGGTCGGTGGTTGGTTGGTTCTCTGGCTGGCTTGCTGGTTGGTTGGTTGCTTGGGTGGGTGGTTGGTTACTTGGTTGCGTGGTTAGTTGGCTTGCTGGTTGGTTGGTTGGTTCGTTGGTTGGATGATTGGTTTGTTGTTAATCCACTAGGAGACTGGGCATTCACTCTAAAGTCTCGTGGATTTTCTTTCAGATGGCCAGAGCCCCGACATGGACTTGCATTTATTTAACAAGTGTGGTGAAGATTGCAACTGTTACCATTAGAGCAGTGAAAGATGTAGGAACACTTTTCAGATTTTCCTATTTTTTAATGGTATATTCCTTTGCTTTCTTATTTTTATTGTTGAAATTTATTAATTTCATTTTTTTAAAAATTATTCAATGATAGTGACTTATTGCATAAGATCCTTTTCATTTTCTGAAATACAGCTTTTCTTTGCCCTATTCTGATCTTAATCTCTCTAGTGTACCTTCTATTTGACGTTATAAATGTCCCTAGGTGTATAAAATTATACACTTGGATAAGACTTTTCTATTCTATTTTGATCTTTCTATTATTGTTGGTAATGTATAGCTTGCCTTTGTTTTTTTTGGTCCCTCTTCCTTCCACTCATCCATAATGCTCTTCACTAATTTTCACTTTTATTGTCCTACGCTTCTCATATTAATTCTCAGTAGAATCATAATTGTATAGGCATTTGTAAAGAAGGTCGTTTGCTGCAGATCTCCGACTTAGCAGTGACCATAGTGGTTGATGACCACATTCATTGTCTAAAAGGCGTCTAGTAGGTTAGTGGACAGACGATTTATCGCCAGTGGGGTGGGAAATTTTACAAGTCAGCAGAAAACCGGGTGTGATGTAATCAAAAATAATGTTAGTGTTAATCGGTATGATACGACGAAAGTCGCCTAGAATGTGTGATAGATGGTATTCAATAGATCAGTCATGTAGACGCGATTTCAAGAAACGAAGACTTCATAACAAACACTGTTGTTTGGAGACTTGACAGTATTGTGGTTATGAAAATGACAAAGAGTCATAGAAGCGGCCAACGTAACAAAATGGTATGTTAGCTAGGCAGTGTATTGGTGGTAGATGGGACAATGGATGTTAGTATACCAGCCAATGTGGACTGGGAAGTTGTAGATATCAGCGATGTGAAAGGGACCCGTGATGATGAACGGCCAGCTGATGTCGAAACTGTGGTAAGTGGAGCCAGCGGCTGCCTTTACATAAATATTGTTAATTAATACCACCCATTTTTACTTTTTTTTTTTAGGTTTTTCATTTGTAACTCGAATGATGATAGTGTATGAACCACTACGACCCTCTACAGACCACTAATACCTGCTCATCGCCCCTTAATAACGAATTTCACTAAGCCATACCAACTACAATCAATAATACCGGCATCCTTTACTTTTTCAGGTTTTCATTTGTTGGTTAGTTAGTCGAGGTTTCAACTTCACAGCAACGGGTCGTCCCCATTATGCTCCGTTCCTGTGCCAGTGAATATCACACAAAATGATCCCTACTGTCCAATGTGAAAACTGGAATAGGCAGGAGTCTCGACAATCCAACAGCCAGGTACACTGTGCATAATGCCGCTGCCAGACTGCCAACACAAAATTAATCCACGAAAACCACAGTTCAACGTCGATGGACTCGGCAGTCACCAGAAAGACCTCATTGACCCAGGTTTTCTCACATGGCTCGGTCTTTTACCGTCGGGCGACCTGCCGAAAGTGTCGCATAAAACACGAACTCCGCAGCTTCAGCGCCGACTCCCGGGAGTCTCCTGAAAAAATGCACTCGTGAACCGAAAAGGCAAATCAGTCTATTCAGCAACAGACGGTAGCCATTGTTCCGAACATGCAGGTCACTGTACAGGACAGATGTAAAAGCATTCCCCGCGAATTTCACAGCTTACAGTGTCGCCCACGCACTCACCCAGTAGCAGGGCGACGGAACCATGTACTACCAGTCCAACATGAGGAAAATGCGATTGCAAACCGTAGATGCAAGCATAAACACGCCACAGGCCTTAACGGTTCAAAGCCTAACCTCCATGTTGGCGACCGTATGATGATAGTGAATAAGTCATTACGGCCCCCTATAGACCACTAATAACCACTACCCACCCCTTACCAGCTAATTTTCTAATTTTACTAAGCCATACCCACTACAGTCAATAATACCGGCCATCTTTACTTTTTAAGGTTTTAATTTGTAACTCGTATGATGATAGTAAATAAACCACTACGGCTATCTACACACCATATACCCACCATATTTACATTTTTAGTTATGAACCCCCCCCCCACCCCCGCCCCCCCCCTTCAGACCCATTTCCCAACCACCACGCAATCACGCAACCACCGCAACCACAAGCCGAAACCACCAGCCACAAAAGCAAATACTTTCCTACACTTTCACTACTCATTAGTACTGGAACTCTTCTCTGGTTGCTAAAGATGAGGACGGGCGCGTATGGAATGTCCCTCGTGCCGTGATGTTGGTTTTTGGCTCAGCAACTTATTGTCAACAGACTACAAACCTGTGTCCAACATGGCAACGTTAACATATGTATTGATTCTATAGGCAAGGTTTATTTTGCAGCTTTACACCTTGTAATTTTAAGACAAATCATTTGGACACGAAATGAGGCTCATAACTGACAAAGTGTTGAAGACGAAAACTGGGAAGACAGACGAAACAAAAGTGTATTTAAACGCAGTATAGACAGTTTGCTGGTTTAAGCAATGAACGCTTTAGGCTCTGCGGGAAAATGCACATGCAATCATTTCAAGTGTGCACTTCACTCAACCAGGAGTCGATAAAAAATTCAATGTCCCCTCTGAAAGTGATAATATCGGTGTGTGTCAATATGCATGGCCAGATGCTTCCGGGCTTCGATTAAAAGCGAGAAAAGACACAAACAGCAACGACCGTGGAACTAACAGAAAATTCAGACAATGTGTGTGCATAGATATATCTATTATGAAAGAACTGTGGCTGATGGGAAATATACATTACGGAGAAATAATATGAATTGGAAACAAATAGGTATATTAAGCTCCTGCGAGAAGAAACGTACTAAACATCAATACGTTGCACATACTTTACAAGGACATCCATCGTATCTCGAAATACAGGTGAAAATCCGAAATCAGAAGCACTCAATAAATATATCTATAAATAAAATGAATAATAAAATAAAATACACACAAACGCGTACAATACGACACACAGGACGGCCGACGTTTCGATTCTTTGAATCTTTGTCAAGGACAGGACACCACGGATAGATAGGACAACGAAATATAAAAAACCACAAAACTAAACAGCACAGCCACTATGTATCCATGTGGCAGCAGAAAAGACGGATTTGCCAGGTGCGAAGGCACTCTTTGGCTGCAGAGTTTAATAAGAAATAATATAATAATAATGTAGAAATTAGACACAGGGAACTCGAAACGCATGCGAATGAATGCACTTGGGATTTATTTAGTGTTCTGGCATTTGGGAATTATTGTGTGTTCTGGCATTTGGGAATTATTGTGTGTTCTGGCATTTGGGAATTATTGTGTGTTCTGACATTTGGGAATTATTGTGTGTTCTGACATTTGGGAATTATTGTGTGTTCTGGCATTTGGGAATTATTGTGTGTTCTGGCATTTGGGAATTATTGTGTGTTCTGGCATTTGGGAATTATTGTGTGTTCTGGCATTTGGGAATTAGTGTGTGTTCTGGCATTTGGGAATTATTGTGTGTTCTGGCATTTGGGAATTATTGTGTGCTCTGGCATTTGCAGGCGCTGTGGCGAAGGAGTTTCCCATCATTCGTAATCCCACACACGAAACACAGCTAATGGCGATTTGGCAGCAGACCGCATTGCTTTACTTTCATACAAAAGGTATCAATGCTTGTCGTTCAGAAAGAAATAGCAAATTACTGAAAGTAAACGTGCCAATAAATCACAAACAGCCAAAAAATGCTGGGGTTGACTGCGACATCCTGTAAAGGATATACAACTACCTCTGGTATTTTACAGGAAAATGTCCAGTGGCAACCGTCGCAGTGGTCGATGGATGTCATTTTTCCCCCAATATAAACAACTAATTAATTTGGTCAAAGTATTTCATTATCTGAGTCTTGATGTTGTTTAACAGCCTGTTTTCGTCCACAGGGGAAGGCAGGGGAAAACACCAAGCGACGATTCTCGATAGCCCTTCATCACGGCCTGCAAAAACTAGAAGCTGATGAACTGATATGTTCTTTTGAAGTTTGCAAGATGTCGTGAAGCATGACCGCCCATATCAGTTGGCACGGCATGTGCCGATGATAATGGCGTGACATGGTCAAACTGCTTCAACACGGGGACTAACTACGCTAATGTTGTCGGTGTATGTGGCATTAAGTTGACTTTGTGGTGGCTTAACCCCTTTCACAGTGTCCATTAGTGATTCTGGTTGCCCACTGTATTTTCTGCATTGTTATATGGCTTCAGTGACCCTTTGAAAAGGTTTGATAGTTCTTTCGTTTGTTCGTTCGTTCGTTCAATACTTATTAATTCATCACCGCAATGTGCCATGCCGATAAGCGTGTTTATCTCTTATGCTGTGGTGCAGTGATTAGCACGCTTTTTTGCCAGCCAGGTGGACATGCATTCGAATCCTTATCGAGGCATTGTGTTTTAATGTTTGGTGTTAGTTGATCTGGGCTCCCAGGTCGCCCCAGCCTAAAACTGGTCCAACGAAAATGATATTGACCACTTCACCCATCAAGTGCCTGTTGCTGTATAAACGTATGCCACTGGCACCATATAGCCAATATGCCTTATGACTTGTAAAAGCGTACTTGGCCTACCCCCGTTTTGTAACTGCCTGGAACCAAATAAATAAGAAAATGACGACCTTTCATTCTTGCATATGGCTTTCATCAAAATGTAATTCACGTAAATCCTTGATTAGATACGGGCGGCAGAGGGTCACAGTGTTCTCATTGCACATTCTGGGACGTTTGATTCATCCTCAATAAGGCTCGGGATTTTAAAATAATCCTCGTCTTTATAAGATAACGTGACGAATTCATCGGAAAGCACCCCGACGACTGGAAAGATCTGCAATAGAGAAGAATGAAGGAGACCGTCGGCTAGCGGAGTTTATCCCTCAGCTCGTAAAATCAACTGCCACATACCAGCGATTGTAAGTATCATCATCATCATCATCATGATCATAATCATCATCATCATCATCATCATCATAATCATCATCATCACCATGTGCCATACCAACTAACGTAGACGTTCATGAATCTCTAAAGATGTTCTTCCCTGGTGTTCTGGGTCAGTTATGTTGATGATATTCCATGCCACCATCACAGCCCGCCCGGCATCATATTCTTTCGGCAGGGATACCGTGATGAAAGCATGTCAACCATGATTAACTCTCATTTTGCCGCCACAGTTTCCACCCACAGGGGCGGCACCAGTGTGGTTCATTGCACGGTTTGAGAAACTTTGATCTGGTCAATTAATTCCCAGTTGTTGGTAACTTTATCAATGAATATGTTTAATATGCTGTAAAACTCGACAACATATGGGGGTATTTATTACATACACATGCACACTGCTAGAGCTGCATTCTTAACATGATAACTGATTTAGGTACGAGAAAGAACTAGGAATGACAGGCAGGTTCGCAGCTCCGATAGTGTCATATAGATGTACTCTCTGTTCCAGAGATGTACATTTTCTTCTCTTAAATTAAGTAGAATAAAACCCGCTTCAATTGCTTACATAAACAGCTATTTATATTAGTTTCTCTTTTAAACGTTTCGTTTGGTGAGTCCTCTCCAGATGACTAATTAGAATATTAGTACAATGGTTTTGTATGGCATGCTAAAATATAGTATGATAGATTCAGTTGTGTATGGAGTATATTTATCCTTACTCTCCTCCTATCTTCCTCTTTCTTCTATTCATCTTCCACCTCATACTCACTCGTCTTCGTCTTCGTCGTCGTCGTCGGCGGCGTGACGGCGTCTTCTTCTTCTTCTTCTTCTTCTTCTTCTTCTTCTTCTTCTTCTTCTTCTTCTTCTTCTTCTTCTTCTTCTTCTTCTTCTTCTTCTTCTTCTTCTTCTTCTTCTTCTTCTTCTTCTTCTTCCACACATCAGCAACTGTAAGGATTACCATCATCATCAACATCATCATCATCACTACGTGCCATGCCAACTGACGTCAGCGTCCATGCATCTCCAAAGATGTGCGTCCCTGGTATTCTGGATCAATTGTGTTGATGATATTCCTCCATACCACCATCACATTCCATCCATGTGGGTGTGGGGGATGTGTGTGGGTTGATGGATGGGTGTGTGATGGGCGTGGGGATGTGAGTATGGGTGGGGGATATGTCTGTGTGGACGGAAGTGTGTGTGGGTGGGTGGAGGATGTATGTGTGAGCGGTGAGGGTGTTTGTAGTGGGGGATGTGTGAGTGGGTGGGAGATGAGTTGGGAGATGTGTGTGTGAGAGATGTGTGGGTGGGGATGTGAATGGGGTGATGCGTGTGGGGGGACGTGTGTGTGGGTGGCGGAAATGTATATGGGTGGGGTGTTGTGTGGGATGGGAGATGTGTGTGGGTGAGGGGTGTGTGGGTGGGTAAAAGGATTATGTGATGGTGGGGGATATGTGTGTGGCTGGGTGATTGGGGTGTGTGAGTGTGGGTGAGTACATTGGAGATGTATGTGTTGATGGGTGGTGGGGGATGTATTGGTGAGTGGTTGAGGGATGAGTACATGTGTGGGAGATGAGTGTATAGGTGGGGGATGTGTATGTGGGTGGGGGATGTGTATGTGGGTTGGGATGTGTGTGTGTGGGTGGGAAGATGTGTGTTGGTGGGGGATGTGTGTGGGGAGATTGTGTGGGTGGTAGGGTGTGGGTGGTAGGGTGTGTGTGGGTGGGAGGTGTGTGTTGGTTCATAGGAATGTGTTGTTGGGTGGGGATGTGCTGTTGGGTGGGGATGTGTGTATGGGGGAAGTGTATATGGGTGGGGAGATGTTTGTGTGGGTCGGGGTGTGGGTGGGTGGGGGAATGTGTGGTTAAGGGATGTGTGGTTAAGGGGTGTGTGATTGGGGGATCAGTGATGGGTGGGTGCGTGGGTGGAGGATGTGTGGATGAGTGTGTGAGTGTGTGTAGGTTGGAGGATGGGTGGGGGATGTGTGTGTGTGTTTGTGGGTTCGGGATGTGTGGGTGAGTTGGGGAGATTGTGTGGGTGGGGATGTGTGTAAGTGTGGGAAATATGGGTGGGTGCGAGGTTTAATTCTGGGTAGGTGCGGGATGTGAGGGTTGGCGGGAAAATGTGTGTGTGGGGGTGTGTGTTTGGGGGATGTTTGTTTGGATGGGTGATTGGGGGTGTGTGGTGGGTGGAGGAGGATATGTGGGTGGGTGAGTGTTGGTGGGTGGAGGTTGTGTGTGTGGGTGAGGAGATGTGTGTAGGTGGGGGATTTGATGGTGGGTTATGGGTGGGTGGGTGCATGTAGGTGTGCCTGGTAGTGTGTGGGTGGGTGGGGATGTGTATGTGGGGGATGTGTGGTGTGTGGGAGATGTGTGTGTGGGTGGGAAGATTGTGTAAGTGGGAGGTATGTGTGGGAGTGGGATGTGGGGGATGGGTGGATGGGTAGGGGCATGTATGTGTGCCTGAAGTTCGTGGGTGGGTGTGGGATGTGGGGGTTGGGTGGATGGCTTGGGGAATGTATATGTGCCTGGGGTGTGTGTGTAGTTTGGTGAGGGATGTGTGGGGGGATGTGTGTGTGGGAGATGTTTGGGTGGATGGGAGATGGGTTTGTGCATTTATCCCAGCGTTTTATCAGTCCTCCCAAACCGGCTGCATAGAACTACATGCTTTGTTTTCATTTACCTGCCATCCCACAGAACTGAGGGACTTACTTATTGACTCTCCCTCATAACTTTTTCTACCCAGCTATGCACCGCTTTAGAGGAAATCGCTAGGGGCTAAGTCCACTGAAAACCCACCTTGGCGGGAGACATTTCGTGAGTGACGCCGAAGTTGAATGTGAAGTGAAAACGTGGGTTAGAAAACAGAGCACACAGCTCTATGCAGCCGGTTTGGGAGGACTGATAAAACGATGGGATAAGTACATCAATGATGGTGGAAATTATGTTGAGAAATAAAGGGACAATGTATGTATAAAAATAAACTGGTTTCAAGTTGTTATCATATTTAGTTATTTTTCTACATCCATTTGTGACTTATTTATTAACTTACCCTCGTATAACATAACATAACATCTGACACTCCTGACATGCTTGTCATTATCTGGTATCCATGGTTCATGTTTACTTACATTACATTATTTATCAGCTGGCGAGTTGGTCTAATGGTTAGGGCGTGGCGACGACGTCATGATCGCGGTTGGAATATGTTACATACCTGCCCTCGCCGTTCGCTAAGCGAGGCAACAACTGGCAACCTATTTCTCAGTGCACTCAGCTCTAAAATGGTCTTTTCCCTTCACATTCCCACAGCATGCTTCTTCTACCGGGGACTATTTATTATCGATTTGTGTGCTTTTAAATTGCATAACATTCATTCATTCAGTAGCATTTTCTTTTGCAGGACCCCGCTCCCATAACAACCTTCCGGAAAACCTCTCAATCACAAGCATGATGTCCCGCATCCGATAAATTCATTTGGAGATAATCTGCCATATCCTGCAGCCATCTTCTCTTTGGCCTTCCTCTTCCTCTCTTCCCGGGCATATACCCCTCCATAATTGTTCTCTCCAAACTTTCATGACATTTCAATTGACCAACATATTTCAATTTTCGTTGCTTTATTGTCTTTAGTAGACAAGCTTCTTCGATATTCAACTCTTGGATTTGTTATTTTCTGTATCCAAGATATTCTTAGAACCCGTCTATAACATGTATATTCTTAGGCATTTACGCGCTATTTAGCTTGTTTAGTAATTGTCCACGTCTCACATAACAGTTATAACACTATAATCTATAGATACTTCTCATGATTGTGCATTTGTGATCTTTTTCATATGTTCACACTGCAAAGATAGTTTTGTTAACTATTGTGTGTCTGGACTATTTGACTGAAATAGCATTGTCTGTGACGGTTGACTTCATTAAATTGACAATAGCTGTATACGAGTACTTCATGTACCACGGAAAGACGGTGTCAATTAATCATAAACTAGTCAGTATACACGAAAACGAGTTCAAGGTACACCGGTCACTCATTTCATTGATGGCCGGCATTAGGTGTTGTTGCAACATCCGTAAATAGCAGGGACTTCAAATGCTCCTTAATATCTGATGAAATTCTGAAGCACAATAAAGCCAATTAAATACGTAAGCCGAAATGGGTATTAGACAATTTGACATGTTTCTGAGACTCCGAATGTGAATGACATGCACATGTAATCCGGCGACATTTCTTGCCGCTGAGATGTGCATTTAAAGAGCTTACATATATTCTAGGCCATGGCATTAGGAGGTAGATAACCAGGTCTCTTCTTTGCGCATTTTATTTGCAGGAAACTGATGGACATGTGGATTCACGCTATATGAGTACTTGCCAGGAAAGAAATGTAATGATTCCACTTCTGTGGTCTGATCAAAGTAATAGTAAGCCACAGCACTGGCCATTATGTTACCATGGATCCAAGTGAAGTAAGGAAGTGTTTGGGTTTATGCCATTAAGTTCAGGGGTAGTACGTTAAACGAGCTTTTCTAGCAGTCACACTCTAATTCTTAACTGGTGTGAGATGTTTCCAATTTTTAGTGACGAATTTGTTTGGCTCTGAGTTTTCATGTACTATAATCTTCATAATGTAGTATGTCTTTTGCAAAACGTCGCCCTCACCACTGCCAGCCAGAAATATTGGCCAGTGTCCCTGTCTCAAGTACTGTCATGATAAAGCTCTCTTCCATGCCGTGTGTACATCTTCATGGCAGCCGGTGCCTACCTCTTCATCCAGACACCATGCTATCCGTGGCTGTTATTAACTTATTAACAAGATACTCTGGCGTTTAATGTGGCAAAGTATTTAAGTGAACCGGTACAACTATCTCGCAATAATCATAACATCTGATGGGAGGTGCCTTGAAGAGACTATAACCAGCATCGTTATGCCGAAGGTTGCCTTTTGCAAGATGGAAAACATAATGACCAATAAAAAATTTCAATTGCAACGAGAAAAAGAGCGTTGAAGTGCTACATAGAACCTGTACTTTTGAATGGGTGTGAGACGTGGACAATGAGCAGACAAGCTGAAAAACTTGGCAGTGGAAATGTAGTTTCTGAGGACAATGCAAAGAATATCATGTAAAGGCAGATAACCCAATGAGCAATTCCTACAAGAAGCAGATAAAAACAGTAAACTGATTAGAGAAATTAGAGAAGACAGTCACAGTTTTTGGACACATGAGAAGAAATAAACTAGAGAACTTGGTGACAACTGGTAAAATTGAGGGGAAAAGAACAATGGGAACCAGAAAAGTGAGTATGGCTTGGCCATGTGGCATGGTGGAGACAAGAACACGGAGCAGATCCACGACTTTGGTGATTGTGTAAGATGGCGAAACATGACCGCCCACGCTTATCGGCATGGCACATGATGATGATGATGATGATGATTTCAGTTTTTGAGGCATTATACACTGTTTCTGAGCCACTTTCCTTCGTTGTTCAGACCTTGTAGAATGTCAGTATCTTTCATCTTCTTGGCCCATGGTACTCTACGAATTGTTCTATATAATTTCAGTTCAAAAGCCCCTGTTGGATTACTTCTTTTGTGACTGAGAAATGGTCCTTGACTTGCATTCGTATGCTGTCACGGAAAAGATTCATATTCTCAAAAACGTTAACTTTAATTTCATTGCTAATATTGTGCCTTAGGTTTTTAACTCTGTTTAACCACTGACTTACAGTTTAGGGCTCTTTTCTATTAGACGGCGCTTATTCTTGAACTTGAACCGAAGATAGACAATGTTTGTGATATTTTCAATTTCTTAAATGCTGATTGTGATTGTTGGTTGACAAATATAGTTTGAACTATTTATTTCGTCTTTGTTACTTTTCTGTTCAGGATAATACATGTATTATAGTGGCTAAGCAGAGATCGCCTTATTCTTCATCTTCTTCTTCTTTCCATTGCTAGCTTATGTGTATTATCTGGAAGGGAACAATATCCAATGTTACCTAGTGTGTTGTCTAGATGTTAATCTGATCAATTGTTACTTTGTGTTTGTGTCTCAATGTTAACCTTATCCCTTGTTACCTTGTGTGTGTGTGTTGTCTAGATGTTAATATTATATATTGTTACTTTGTGTTTGTTGCCTAAATGTTAACCTTATCCCTTGTTGCTTAGTGTGTTGTATGAATTTTAACCTTATCCATTGCTACTTTCTGTTTGTGACTACATGTTAACACCGTATCCATCGTTACATAGTGTGTTGCCTGGATGCTAACCTGATTTATTGTTACTTTTTGTTTGTTGCTTGAATCTTAATCTTATCCGTGTTACCTTGTGTGTGTTGTCTAGATAAGAAACTTATATATTGCTGCCATTTTTCGTGTTGACTAAAATAGTATTGTGTTTGTAATAGTTTACTACTTTAACTACCGTATTTTACGGAGTATAAGACGCACTTTTTTCTTCAAAAAATTGCCTCCAAAATGCAGGTGCGTCTTATACTCAAAATTAATTAAATGTTTTTTTGTTTTTTTTAAATTGCTTAAAAATTTAGGCGCGTCTTATAGTCCGTAGCGTCTTATAGTCCGTAAAATACGGTAATCGGTTTGTATTTATTCCGATAGAAATACTTCTCTGGAGTGACAATATTGCATTGTTCATTCATCAAGATCAATCGAAAACACACAACAAGTAGAAGACGACACGACAGTCAAGAAAGGTCAGTATATCGTCTCTACACTCCAAGAGAGACGAGGAGTAACAACATCAGCAAGGAAGCATATGCTGAATGCCCTGACCTTTCGCGTTCCTTGATTTTAACTTGGTAGTGTTAACTTGTGCATATGCTTTCTTTGAATTTATTCAGGCTGACATTTGAGGCTGCGCGGTGATGTTGGTGGTGATGAATAATAATAATAATAAGATGATGATGATCAAGATGATGAAGTATGTAATACCATAGTGTTTCTCAAATATATCATTCCAATGCCGACAGATGACTATATGAGCAAGTAGTAATATTTTTTATCCCATTAATTACATATCTTCTGTTTAAGATGATTAGTCTATCATTTCCTATTCTTTACGTCTTTGAAAGTGCATACTAACTTGACCTCTAATGCGTTGTCCTATGGTCATGAATGATAGTTAGATGTTTCCTCTTTTCAACTTAGAACTGGACAAAGTATCTTACTGACACTACAGTGTATCCTGTTTACTAAATAACTCTTTTCCTGGCCTTGAGGCGTAGTGAGTACATGGGGCTTGTCCTATATGTGTATGTAGCAGTTGGCACTCGATGGGCGATGCTGGCCATATCAAGACGGCCGCCTTTACTTCCCAGAGTATCTTTTGATACCCAATGTAGCTGCGTCTAGCTTGGCGCCCAGATCAATTTAACAAAAAGAAAATGCCTATCTCGATGGGGATTCCAACATACGACCACCGAGTTGGGCAGGCACGGGTACTACCCAGTGCACCACCGCGGCTCCCACACTTTTGTAGAAGCCCCAATAAAGCATAAAGTGGGAACTGGATTAATTCCTTTATACACACAGTAAATTCGAGTCTGCTATTGGTATCCCTGACAAGTTCTGTTACTTGTCATATTTTCCCATTGGCAACAACTAGCTTTGGGAGGTATCAATAACGCCATGTCACAGCAAGTTGTCCCTGCAAGTAACGACTCAGCCACGATAATAAAACACAGACATCATTAAGACATCCAGAAATTTCAAATGGATAATAGAAACGTCTCAACAGAAAAATAGCTGCAGAACTATGGTGTAGGGAAATATCTATACAACGAGAAGAAATATCGCTTAAAAGTCGACAAGGTCGACTTCATTTCCCTGGGTTTTATCCCATATGGCTCGGTCTCTTTCCGCAGCGCGGAAAGCGTCACACAAAGCACGAACTCCGTAGCTCTAGCGATGACCCACAGGAGTCTTCGAAAACTTTCACCCGTGAACCGAAGGACGCGGCCTGGAATCGAACCCACAACCTTCGGAGCCCATGTCAAACGGCTTGACCACTTCGCCACGAAGACTCTCGACAGTCATAAAACGAGAGTATACAGCGAGAGTATGTAATAAATACGGTAGCATAGAAGCATAAAAATAGAGCGTATCAAAGACAAAAGAGAGACAATTCAAATATTTAGCCACATTAATAGACAAATTGGCTACCAGGGTCAATGATGGAAGCAAAACATATTAACACTGAAATCTATTCGGTGTATCGTCAAAGACAATTAAGGGTGTCGGTGTGAGACTGACTACTTCACGCCGTAGAAATGTACAGCCGCAAAATCCAACCAACCACGAGCAAGTCTACAAATGGTTTGGCGTGAGTTAATTGGAACACTATGCTCGACTGAGGGATGGCAAGCAGAAGAAGAGAATTAGCGGAATGGACATAGTACTGTTAAAGGCACAGGTCGATACCACGAAGATGGACATTGGACGTTGAAGAACATCGGGCATAAAATTCATGAAGCAGGGAAACTGGCAAAGCATCACGTTCTTTTCGGTTGGCAGTGAAGTTTCGTGTTTATTTAATGTTTTTAGGGTGGTGGTGGTGGTGGTGGAGGGGGGGGGGGGGGGGGGGTTCCATACAATTGCTACTACTTCTAGTGCACTGGACTTTTTCTTTTTAAATTGAGTATGGATTAGCTTCACCTATTACCAGTGTCCTTCACCAACAGGTGAACCCCTTGTACTTGTAATTTACGTCTCCAGTCAAGGACAAGAAGTCAACATTTTACCCCTACAACGGACAGTGATGAAAGCGGTGTTCTGAAAAGGGACATGCTATATGAAGATGATGAAGACGATGGTGATGATGATGATGGTGATGATGATACTATTAGAAAAATCAAGTTAGTCGGAAATGTTTAATGAAATCCAGTGAAAGATAAATTTGAAAATTCATTATAGTGGAAAACGTTGATGGCAGTCAAGGCAGAGGATAATTAGAAAAGTTATGTTAGTGAGAAACATTAAAGTCAATCGAGCCAGAGATAAATACGAGAAGTTACGCTTGTAAATTTTACAGTAGTCGAGCAAAAGGTAAATTAGAAAAGTCATGCTGTGAGAAATGTTGAAGGCAACCAAGCAGTAGACAATTTTTTTTATAAAAGCGTGTCAAGTAGAACAGTTGAATACAGTCGAAAAATCAAGGCTGTGTAGCCTACCATGCATGTCGTAAGAGGCGACTAAGGAGACTATGGTTCCATCGCCCTGCTACTGAGTGAGTGCGTGGCGCGACACTGTGAGCTGTGAGTTTCGTGTGAAATGCTTTTGAATCTGCCCGAGGTATTTTGGAACGTGACTGCATGTTCGGAGCGATGGCAGCTGGCTATGTCCCAGAGTTGACCGGTTTTTGCCTTATGCAGAAATGCGTGGCTGCTGGGTTTCTGGTTGACTGCCACTGCCATCGACGATGAACTGTATTTTCGTGGACTGTGTGGGTGAACATCTAGGAAACATCCAGATGGGAAAATGACTGCTGATTCCATCAGAAATAAACTGGATGTTTCGTGGGGGATATTGTGTTGACATTCTGGTGGCGGCATTATGCACAGTGTATCTGTGCGGGCTGTTGTTTGTCGAGACTCCTGTCTTTTCCACTTTTCACATTTGGCAGTGGGGAGCATTTTATTTGATATTCACTGGCACAGGAACGGAGCATAATGGGGACGACCCGTTGCTGTGAAGTTGGAACCGCGACTAACTAACTAACTAACTAACAGTCGAAAAAGAGGTAAATTGGAAAAGTCGTGTTAGTGGGGAAAGTTGAAGGCAGTCGTACAAGAGGTAAGTTATTTGAAAGGTCATTTAATTGATAAATGTTGAAGACAGTAGGGCAAGATATAAATTAGAAAAATCATACTAGTGGGGGAAATGGAAGACAGTCGAAGTAAACTAGAAAAGTCATACTAATGTAAATGTTGTAGATAGTCAAACAAAAGGTAAGCTTTAAAGAAAATTATGCTGGTGGTAATGGTTGAAGGCAGTCGAGCAGGAGATAAGTAACAATACAAGTAGAAAGACAGCATAAAAATATGGACAAACAATAGAAAGTCAAGATAGCACTAGAGACATAAAGTGTTGAAGATCCATTGCAAGCAGCCGGCATTGTGGAAATGGAGCTTCACTGAATAAACAACTCCTCGGCAGGACACATTCAATCACTTAAACATCCGGTGTGCTGATGCCGAGGTAGCAAGTTCAACCCCCTACACCGGTTAGTTGGACTAAAATGTTGACTTCTCGTCCTTGACTTGGGGACGTAAATTACAAGTACCTCTAAAGTCGGAGTGGGTTCTCGTGATGGGAGGGACACTGGTAATAGGGAAAGCTAATCCACAAGCAAAAATCAGTCCAGTGTACTAGAAGTCGCAGCACGTATATGCTCTGCGCCAGAGTTAAAATATATATATATATATATATATATATATATATATATATATATATATATATATATATATATATATATATATATATATATATATATATATATATATATAAATCATCATCATCAAGTGCCGTGCCGACTGGCGTAGGCGTTCATGACTCTCCACAGATCTCTGTCCTTGGTTTTCTGGATCAACTCTGTCGTTGATATTCCTCCATGCCACCGTCGCAATCCATCCAGCATCATTTCTCGTGGTCTGCCTCTGCCTCTCTTCACCTCGATCTTTCCAGTTGCCACAATGGTCTCCAGCGCCTCTCTTCTCATCACATGACCAAAAAAAGCTGTTTGTCTCTTTCTTATTGTTCTATATAATGTTTTAGTTTCGCCAGCCTCTTTAAGGCATTCGTCGTCAGTTAATTTGGCAGTCCAAGGAATTCGCAACATTCGTCTGTTGCTTCTAATCTCTTCCTAATTTGTTCATTTATATTCCAAGATTCACAGCCATACAGCAAAACAGGTTCTATATAGCACCCCAGCACTCTCTTTCTTACATTCAATGATGGCGACTTATTGCTTAAGATATTCTTCATTTTTTTTTTTTTATGTAGACTGACATTGAAGTGTGTTTAGTCATGAAAACTTGGGAAGATAAAGTTGTGGTTTCCTCTTGCCTTCCACATCCACATGGAATTCTGTTACCTCAGCCTGTGACAGCCCAATCCGACTGTCAGGACAAGTGGGTGCCCTTCTCTGCCCAGCTGCAGAGCTGTACAATTATCTTGTTGTTACATAATCCTCTTTTTTCTTTGCATCTGGTTGAAGTATAATTTGACATCGGCTTGAAGAATTTCACCTTATTATGATCTGTTGTAGGAGACTGGTTGTTTACAATTGTTGGTGTTGGTCGGAGTCCTTGATTTGATCATCACAAAAGTCCACATAATACAGCTGATCTTCCGGATGTGTGTTATCCATAAATACAACCAAAACAATGACGTCACCGCAGATGCACAAAAGCTTTAGTCACTGAGTTAGAGATTACTCCAAAAGCAATGATGGGCAGAACATTTCAAAGAAATATTAAATCGACCGCAGCCTGACAGTGGAGAAACCACCATTCCCCCACTAGATGCCTCCTGTGAGGCATTCACCATGGAAGAGATTAAAGCAGCCATTAAAAAATTGAAGAACAACAAAGCTGTTGGTGAAGACGACATCTCAGGAGAAATGCTCAAAGCAGCAGATGAGATTACCTTACAACGTTTGCTACAGCCGATCAATGAAATCTGGCAAAACGAATTCCCAAAACAACAGTGGAAGGATGGTGTAATTTTCAAACTGCCTAAAAAGGGCGATATGTCTGATTGTAATAACTGGCGTAGTATCACCCTACTGTCAGTACCAGGAAAACTTTTTTGTAGCATGCTACTTGAGAGATTGAAAAAGTCTATAGATGAAAGGCTCAGAGAAGAACAAGCTGGCTTCAGACCAAAACGGTCATGTATAGATCACATTTTCACCCTTAGAATAATCATTGAAAACTCTGTAGAATTCCAGTCGAAATTAATCACCAACTTTGACGACTTTCAAAAAGCCTTCGACAGTATCTACCATCCTTCACTTTGGAATCTACTCAACATTTATGGTTTTCCTACCAAATATATCAACATCATAAAATCTTTCTACAAGGAGACACATTGCTGCGTGAGAACGAGTGTGAAACAGGGTTGTGTCTTGTCACCGATGCTCTTTGGAATAGCTATCGATTGGGTCATGCGCAAATGCACAAACAACACAAATAGGGGTATCCATTGGGTTGACACAATTCTAGAAGACCTGGACTTTGCCGACGACATAGTGCTTTTAAGTTCAACACACCTAGATGCCCAAGAGAAAATAAACCATCTCCAAAATGTTTCAGGACAAATTGGTCTCCAAATTAACACTACATAAACAAAAACTATTGATCTTACCAACAATTCAGACGACACCAAATTAAACAACCATGTTCTTGAAAAAGTCAACAGCTTTACATACCTATGAAGCAAAATGAGATCTACAGGGGACTCATCACCATAAATATTATCTAGAATTGCACTGGCATCTGGTGCTTTCAATAAACTGTCAAACATCTGGAAGTCAAAGACACTCAGCAAACATATGAAACTTAAAATCTTCAACTCTTGTGTGATTCCAGTGCTAACGTATTGATGTGAGAGTTGGAAATCAACAGTAGCTTTAGATAAAAAAATTAGACAATTTTGAGAACACATGTCTTAGAAGAATTCTAAACCTCCACTGGACAGATTTCAGAACCAATAAGCAAATAAGACAAGAGACTAAGCAGGACATTGTATCCAATTTTATAAGAAAACGCCGTTGGAACTACATTGACCATGTACTCAGAATGGACAAGACAAGACTCCCTAACCTCTTATGGTCACCAGTAGGGAAAAGAAAACGGGGAAGATCAAGAGAGACCCTGCGTAGAACCATCATCAGAGAAGGCTCATTCAACGGCCAAGTGAACATCCAAGATCTACAACAGGTAGCAGCGAACCGTCGGACTTGGAGAGCCATGACTTCTGGCCTATGCGCCGCCTTAGGCTCAAGAGGAAGGAATAACTAACTCCATCCATCCATCATGTGCCATGCCGGTAAGCGTGGGCGGTCATGTTCTGCCATCTCACTCGATCAACAGAGTCGTGGATCAGTTCCGTGTTTCTGTCTCGACCATGCCACAAGGCCAAGCCATCCAGATACTTGTTTCTAGGTCTTCCCCTTGGTCTGTTCCCCTCGATCTTACCAGTTGTCACCAAGTTCTCCAAATCATTTCTTCTCATAACATGCCCAAAAAATTTTGACTGTCTACGTCTAATGTCTCTGATCAGTTTACGATCTTCATTTGTTTCTTGAAGGACTTGTTCATTGGTCTTTCTGGCTGTCCATGGTATTCTTTGCATTTTCCTCAGAAACCACATTTCTACAGCCATCAGATGTTTTTCAGCCTGGCTGCTCATTGTCCAAGTTTCACATCCATATAAAAGTACAGGTTCTATGTAGCATCTCAACACTCTTTTTCTCGTTTCAATTGACATCTTTTTATTGGTCAGTATGTTTTTCATCTTGCTAAAGGCTACTTTTGCCATGTCGATTCTTGTTCTAATCTCTTCAAGGCATCTCCCATCAGATGTTATTACTGTTCCGAGGTAACTGTACCTATTCACTTGTTGAAGAATAACTAACTAACTAGCTAGAATAAAAGTTAATTATAAGTTAAAAGTAATGACGCATTTACTATAATCGGTGGTATGAAACAACTAAAGTATACAATGAAGAAGCACATGACTGAAATAATTGCTCCACGTTTTTGTTGTTTCTGTATTCCCGAAATGAAACTCAGCAATTCCGAATTCATAAATATTGTGGACAGATGCTACTTTTGAATTCATTCATGCGTCTCTCCTTGACCCTAACAACGGAATCTTTACCTTGCAAATAGAGAATTATTTTACATGAGATCGACACCTCATTTTCGAACTAAACATTCAGTTCAGTAGCTTGTTGACGAAACCATTTATAGAAGTCCAAAATGAGAAATATTCGTAATCAAACTTTCTCCAAAAGTAAAAAGTCACAAAGAGAAATGGTTGACCTAGTCGGGGCTCATTAACTTTTCAAGAGCAAGTGATTGGATTAGATAACGGGAAAAGTACAAGTAGCGCCAAGAAGAACCATGCGCGTTGTGCCAGACTAACGCAGCCAAACTAAAGCTTTGGGTGGCTGGCTGACCTAGAAGCAGGATGTAAATACTAATCCAATAACGACATCAGCCGGCAGTCCACCACATTTGTCCGGACTAATGGTTCGCGGAAACCGGCAGTGATGGGATGGATTTTCTTGTTTGGTGACCTGTTGAGAGAGACGTCTATACCGCTGGGACTACTTTATTAGAAAAAACAAAACAAAAAAAAAGAGAAAACTCGGAATTCAGAAACTCAAGCACTGAGACGCGATAGTAGGCTCCGCCACTGCTGAAATCCACTGTTTTATTTGTCTTGCCACGAGGGACAACTTATGCAAGTCTATGGCACTCGGACATTATGAAATGTATGGAAATTATGGGACTTAACAAAATAATTCAACTCCCTTCGAGTGTCATTCGGGCTTAGTAAGGATGTATTCATCATCATCATCATCATCATCATCATCATCATCATCATCATCATCATCATCATTACCAACATCATCCGGACGATCATACAGCAGCCGGGCTTCCCTCTCTCTAGCGCTGTCTATGATTTCATGTGTTGCTGTTTTCATGTCAAGTTGCAGGACTGTCAAAAATTAAAATTCGTTGTTGTCCTTTAACCTTTAACAACATCGTATTCATTTAAATAAAATGCCGGAACAATGGTGTCCTAATCTGGATTCGAACCTAGAACGTCTGGCTTTACACGGGAGCGTCCAATCTTGAAGCAATTTCTACCTCCATTAGACAACAGAAATAGCTTAGGGTCGCAGGCAAACGAGATCTAAACTTGTCGCTCCAGAACTGTTAGAGGACGAGGCTTTACTAGCACGATCCACTCAGTGATGAAGGGATGAGGAGAAGGAGAAGGAGAAGAAGAAGCGGAAAGAAGAGGAGGTAAGTGAGAAGATCGAGGAGAAGAAGATGAGGTAAATGAGAAGAACGGGAAGAAAACGAAGCGGATAGGGGGAGATGAAGAAGAAGAAGAAGAAGAAGAAGAAGAAGAAGAAGAAGAAGAAGAAGAAGAAGAAGAAGAAGAAGAAGAAGAAGAAGAAGAAGAAGAAGAAGAAGAAGAAGAAGAAGAAGAAGAAGAAGAAGAAGAAGAAGAAGAAGAAAAGACACAGAAAATACAAGTCAAGAAAGACACAAATACATAGATAAGGGATAAAAGAAAAAAAAAATACAGAAAATTAATCGAATTGAAACAGAAATAACGAAATCAAAATTATGACAATAAAAGTAAATATATACACAAGCAAAGAAAACATCTTGCCTTAACATTTCTATATGTATTAACTAGCTGACCCTGCCCGGCTTCGCCCAGTCCCTGGTGGGAAGCATCTCATTTAATTCATATAAGTAGTCATATAAGTTCCCGTTCCCGTTACCGACTATCTGTCTGTCTGTCTGTCTGTCTGTCTGTCTGACCCGGCCCGGCATCGCCCAGCTCCTGGTGTGAAGCATCTCATTTAATTTATATAAGTAGTCATATAAGTTCCTGTTCCCGACTGTCTATCGGTCTGTCTATCTGTCTGCCTGACCCTGTCCGGCTTCATTAAATTCATACAACAAAAAAAGTAACTTAAAAGAACGTTCTTCCACATACCATCCATTATTTTTAATGAAAACTCTTTCTAATCACCTGCATGACTACAGTAACTTCTTAAGCAAAAAAAGATGAGTTACAATGTTATGCATTGTGCATCATTTTTATGAAAACTTTGAAAATGCCTTACAGATTGTATCATTATTTATTATAACTCATATGCCGGTACATAAATATGGACAAAGATTTTATAAATCTTTGAAAACGATGCCACAATATGACTATAAGTTATACAGAAAAGTTATGCCCCTTGAAATAACTTTTACAGAGTTAGGTCCCCTGAGATATATGAAATTATGATGAAAAATGAAAAATGAAATAATACTGAGTAAGCAGGCGATTTCACACTAACAAAATATCACAGTTGGCAGCTCTGGAATGAAAGGAAGGCGTGTAGAAAATTTCATCTCAATCAGATGGGCCGTTCGCGAACGAATAAAGGACATACATAGATACAGAGATACGGACGCACATCCTAATTTATATATAAGATTTGTGTTTGTTATTTTGTTCATCTGTTCTTCATTGGAAAGACAAAAACAGGGATATTTTAAACAAACAGAAACATACTGCCAATGAGTATTTAAAAAAAAAACATAACTTCACTCCCAGCTTGACCAAAAACGCTTACTTGAAATCAGATGCAGCGTTTCAAGCTGCTGTAACAGCAAACACAACAACAGCGACTGGGTCCGAATTAACACCAAAACAAAGACTGATTTACAATCAAACTCGGATCATCCAGACTTGATTAATTGCTAGCGTGTTCTGAATCACAGACAGAAGATCCAATTCTCAGCAAATAAAAACGAAAGTGTTTCAGACAGCAGCTGATGGATTGGGTCTTGGGAGAATTTCTTTCAGATAAAACAAAATTTAAACCGGTCCCAGTTTTTGGATCTGCTGTCTGTATTCATCATGTGCCATGCCGGTAAGCGTGAGCGGTCAGGTTTCGCCATCTTACATGATCGTCAGAGTCATGGATCAGCGCTTTGTTCTTATCCCGACCATACCATATGGTCAAGCCATTCAAATATTTACTTCTCTGCCTTCACCTTGTTCTCTTCCCTTCAATCTTGCTAGTTGTCACCAAGTTCTCTAGTTTATTTCAACTCATAACGTATAACAAAAATGTTGACTATCTAGATCTAATGTCTCTAATCAGATTGCGGCTTTCATTTGCCTCTTGTATGACTTGCTCATTGGTTTTTATGCATGTCCGTGGTATTCTTAGCATTTTCCTCAGAAACCACATTTGCACTGCCATTAGATGTTTTTCAACTTGTCTGCTCATCGTCCACGGTTCACATCCATACAAATACACATGTTCTACAAACACTTCAACACTCTTTTTCTCGTTGCAATTGTCGTCTTTTTATTAATCAGTATATTTTCCAATTTGCAAAAGGCTACCTTTGCCATAGAGATTCTTTTTCTAGTCTCTTCAAGGAACCTCCCTTCAGATGTTATAACTGTTTCTATATAGTTGTACCGATTGATTTGTTTAAAGATATCCCCATTTACTTGTATATTACATTGTGGTATTTCTTTCGTCCCAGTTACAACCATAAGCTGTCTTCTTATAATTTAATTATAACTCTTATTGTTCAATGTGTTCAATAACCGCATCTACTAAATGTTTGCAGATCATGTTCACTGTCTGCAATCAATACTGTATCATCCGCATATCTAATGTTATTGATGTTATGTCCCCCAATGGTGATTCCCCTTATTTCTTCTAAATTTCTAAAAAAAATAAAAATAAAATTGTTTTCACTGTGTCTGTGTTACAGATGACATTATCGAATGCGTCGCTTTGCAAGGAAAGCCAAATCGGAATTGCAGATGAATAAGGAAGAGACAAATGTCAACAAAGAGTCAGGTGGTGGCAGATAAGTGCAAAGTGTCTTCATCATCCAGTGCCGGCTGGCTGGGAGATCATGCTTCTCCACAAATTGCGGTCTCCAACAGCATGGATCAATTCGTGTGTTGACTTTTCTCCATGCTATGACACGAGACTGTCAAGAATGTTCTCACGCTGTCTCTCTTCTGTCTCTCTTTGTACACATATACAACGTGCAAATGTTTGTAAACACACATACTTATGAGGTGTAGCTAAAGAGATTGAGGGAGAAATATTTTCACACAGACAGAGAAATAGATAAGTAAATGAATAGAAATACAGGTGTATAGGTATATACACAGATGAAGCAAAAGAGGTCAGGATTAAAAAGACAAACGACGCTAGAGGAAAACAGTTATGTAGAGGTCTACATGGGCGAATGAATAATAACGCTCGCTCTTAAACTGCCAGTGTGCTGATGCTGAGGTAGCGGGTTCAATCCCTACACCGGTTAGCTGGACTAAATTGTTGATTTCTCGTCTTTGACTTGGGGGTATAAATTACAAGAACCTCAAATCTCGGAGTGGATTCACCTGATGGCGAGGGAGACTGGTAGGGAAAGCTAATCCACACGCAGGCATCAGTCCAGTGTACTCTCCAGTCATGGGAACTGTAATCCACACGCAGGCATCAGTCCAGTGTACTCTCCAGTCATGGGAACTGTAATCCACATGCAGGCATCAGTCCAGTGTACTCTCCAGTCATGGGAACTGTAATCCACATGCAGGCATCAGTCCAGTGTACTCTCCAGTCATGGGAACTGTAATCCACACGCAGGCATCAGTCCAGTGTACTCTCCAGTCATGGGAACTGTAATCCACATGCAGGCATCAGTCCAGTGTACTCTCCAGTCATGGGAACTGTAATCCACATGCAGGCATCAGTCCAGTGTACTCTCCAGTCATGGGAACTGTAATCCACATGCAGGCATCAGTCCAGTGTACTCTCCAGTAATGTGAACTGTAATCCACATGCAGGCATCAGTCCAGTGTACTCTCCAGTCATGGCAACTGTAATCCACACGCAGGCATCAGTCCAGTGTACTCTCCAGTCATGGGAACTGTAATCCACATGCAGGCATCAGTCCAGTGTACTCTCCAGTCATGGGAACTGTAATCCACATGCAGGCATCAGTCCAGTGTACTCTCCAGTCATGGGAACTGTAATCCACACGAAGGCATCAGTCCAGTGCACTCTCCAGTCATTGGAACTACTAGTGGTAGTATCACGTGTGTGTACTAGGCTTGAGTTGTAAATCAGTGTGTGAACAAATGTATAAACAGTAAGCGTTGGCACGGGCAGGCGGGCGGTGGGACAGAAGCATGGACACGCAGGCAGTTAGACAGACAGGCAGGCACGCAAGTAGGTAGTTAGACAGATAGGTAGGTGGGTGGTTAGGTAGGTAAGTAGGTAGGTATCTAGGTGGATAGATAAGTGGTAGGTATGTAGGTGGGTAGCTATGTATTGGTGGGTGGGTAAGTAGGTAGGCAGGTAGGTAGATGGGTGGGTAAGCGGACAGATAGTTAGATAAGCAGACAAGAAGGCAAATAGGTGTAGGTGAAGCGATGGAAGACAGAGGCAGACCGAGAGAAATGCTGCTGGGTGGTTTAAGACGACGACACGGGGGTTGTCATTTGTACAACGTATCCATAACACTAAGGACCGAGTTCTATGGACAGACATGAACGCCCACGCCAGCTGGCAAGGCAAAGGCAGTTTATTCATGAAGCTGACGCCTGTAAATGAGACATGACACTTCATAAAATGTACAATCACGATCGCAACTTCTGGTAATTGTTTGTCACCTAGTTCAGTGAGTGTTTGTACAGGCTTGTTTGTATCCCAGTTCTAGTGTACATAACAGTTATTGTTCTGTATTGACAACAACAGTGCCCACACAAAACAAATATAGTTCTCGTTCTGCGTTCAAGATTACTGTGCCCTTAATATAAACAAATAATTTGCTTTACTGCGTTGCTGGTTCAATCCCTACCCGGTCAGTTGGGACTAAAATGTTGACGTCTCTTCCTTGACTTGGGGACGTAAATAACAAGTACCTCAGAAGTCGGAGTGGGTTCGCCTGATGGCGAGGGACATTGGTAATATAGAAAGCTAATCCACACGCAGAAATAAGTCCAGTGCATTAGCAGTAGCAACATGTGTATGGACTACGCTTGAGATCAAAGACAGCGAGCGCAAACAACAACAACAACAACAACAACAACAACAACGTTGCTGTGTACATAAAATAAGATTATAACGGTCAAGGGAACCTACCAATAAAAACCAAACCTCCTAGTGGTCAAGGGTGAACAACACACAAGAGTGTGGCAAGCTGCGTCAAGTAACCGTGTGTCCATCTGAAACAGTGGATAGCCGAGCAGCTCGCTTGTCCTGACAGTCAAAAATTGTTGTCACGGGCAACGGCTACAAACTATTCGGGTGATTACGAGGGAATCTCCGTTTCGAAGTGGTTACGCCGTCAGCCTCCCGCTCGAAGATTATGGGTTCGATTCAGGCCTATGTCGTTCACTTCACGAATGCAGTTTTCTCGGTTCTATTGGGAGCCGTCGCTGGAGCTACGAAGCTCACTCTTTGTGCGACTCTTTGGGTAGGTCTCCCTGCGGATAGAGACCGACACATATGGGGTAAAACTCAGTGCAATGAAGTCGATCCTCTTGATTTTTAAACCCCACCACCTTTTTTTTTTAAAAAACCAGATGATTACGGCAATCAGTGGGTAACACATTTAAAATGGAGAAGTGACACGGTCAGAAAAATTTAAGATATCTTCGGATTCATTAACCTGATATTATCATCATCATTATCATTTTGTGCCACGCCGATCAGCATAGGCTGTCATCGTTCGGCACCTCACAACATCACTAAATTCTTTGATCAAGTCTTGATTATTGTCCCAATAATGCCACGTGGCCATGCTTGGGTATTTATCTCTGTGTTTTCTTTGTTGCTGTTTTCTCATCATGTTTGCCATTTGTCATTAAGGTTTCAACCTTGTTTATCTTCATAACGCGACCAAAAATCTAGACTGTCTACGTATAGTTTCTCTAATCAACTTACCATTTTTATTTGTTTTTTAAACAACTGTCTCATTCGTTTCCTGTCCACACACGGTACCCTGTGAATTTCCCTCAGAAAACCACATTTCCCCTACCAATTGATGTCTCAGGCATATAACAAACAATTACTTAGCTAATTGATTAAGAAAACTGTCTGAATATAAATCAAGAAGAACGAAAGTTGTAGGTGTAAGCTGATGGAGAACAAACAAGATCGAACAACGTCAATCTAGCATACGCACACAAACAAGACTCACAATGTTTTACCTACCTTCCCAAAGCAAGACGTATCCACCGACTGTTCTGCACATACGGAATCTCCATCCAGTTTCTCGTAAGAGCTCTTCTGGCCCATTTCCTAATAATAACTTGTGTGCTTATGAAATATCCAGATATGGAAGTGCGTGGTTGTCTTGATAGATCAAAACGTCACGTATTCGGTTCATCTGAAGTTGCCATAGCCGAGGCAAAAATGTTGCGATTAATGTCATCAAAAGTTGCCATAGTTGTGGCAAAAACTTCACAATGAATGTGATCAAGAGTTGCTATCGCTGCGGCAAAACCGTCACGTATTCATGTCATCAAACGTTGTCACAGCTAAGGCTAAAACGTCACTTATTAATCTCATCAAAAGTTGGCACAACTAAGGCAAAAATGTCACGTATTCATGATATGAAAAGTTGGCACAGCTAAGGCAAAAACATCACTTATTTATAATTTGAAATGTTGGCACAGTTAAGACAAGAAAGTCACGTATTCATTTCAGCAAACGTTGGCACCGCTAAGTCAAAAACGTCACGTATTCATCTCAAGAAAAGTTGTCATAGTTAACGCCAAAACATTCGAAGGAAGGCAGAAGAGCTATTTTACACAAATTTAGATTGTCGTATAATTGGCTTCTGAGAGTCAAATTATCCTGTTATTCGTATACACACACAGTATATTCCAATTCTCCTTGTGACACGACCAGACAACAAGGCGTTATTTATAGCCGTAAACTCTGTGTACGTGACATTAATACAACATCATAAAATGTTTTGTGGTCCAGTAAGGATGCGGGTTTGCCCAGCGCAGATACTACATCTGATATATGCCAACTATTACTGTAAATTGATTGATCATCAAATTTACTAGACATAACCTTCTATCTAGAGTACCGAGGTTGCCCTGGCTAATGCACTTGTCTACTGGCGCGGAAGATAGGTTCAAATGTCCTTGGAGGCTAGATTTGAATGACATGTTCGCATGGCTCAGTGCTTGGTCCATACTCAAAACAGTTTAATGCCATGTTGGCATGGCTCAGTGTTTGGTCCATCCTTAAAACATGTTAATGTTGTGTCCACCTTGCTCAGCGCTGGCCCAGTCTCAAAACATGTTAATGCCATGTCCGCATGGCTCAGCGCTTGACCCAGTCTAAAAAAATTTCCTTCTGCTATTCACGCCCAAGTAAGCAAAAACCCTCAACCAACTCACACTGTGCTTATATACAGCTAAAACTTTCTACGGGATGTGGTAGCCAGTCTCACGCCAACCCTCCATGTTAGCCTCTTACGACATCCATGCTAGGCTACAGTGTTGATATTCTTTGCTTGCTTTAAGGGCCCCGGTGACAGGTGGGCTCGAGATGGACGCAACCTAAAATGAGTACCAGAAAATGTCTTGAGAAGTAAGGCTACGGAGCGACACTGATTACATCGCCCATAGGGTGCCGAAGGGTCTAAAAATATGCGTCTAGCACCGTATGCCCAATGCGTCAAAGACATGTAAAACGGGTGTACATTTGTTTAAACTTAGAAGAATAATACAACAAGAAAAGGAGCCTTTTGCACATCGTATCAGCATTGAGCATAAGATAATACACCCATATTTGTGTAGGCCAATCGGTATAAGCAGCATTCTTTTGTCACGTAATGAGGAGAGATGCATTGGAAAACATCGTGACGGCAGGAAAGATCAGTGGGAGGAGAGGCAGAGGCAGACCTAGAGCAATTGAGATGGATGGAACGTGACGGAGATATAGAGGAATATTCTCAGCTGAGTTGATCCAGAACACCGAGGAACGAGATCTGCGGACAGACGTGAACGCCGCCTACGCTAGTTGACAGGACACACGATGATGATGATGATGATGATGATGATGATGATGATGATGATGATGATTATGATAACGATGATGATGATGATGATGATGATGAGTCGATACTCGGTGGGTGATATGGCCAGTGTATCACGCCGGCCGCCTTTACCTCCCAAGGCATTTCCTGATACACATTTTAAGCTGGGTCGACCGAGGAGCCCAGGTACATTCTAAAAAGCCACTTCTATGCGGATTCAAACCCATAACCACCGGGCTGGCAAGCCAACGTCTAGCCACTACGCTAGCGCGTCTCATGTATAAGAATTATACACAAAAATAACACACACAAAACACGGAGACTTATAACTTTCATATTATCATAGGACACGCTATTGTAACCTAGCCTCGGTGTCATAAAGTGTTTATAAGACAGGAAGTTTAACCCACTCTCTCCCAGAAAATCATTATGTTAACTCCTTCTTACGGCAACCTACTGAACGTAAACTTGCCCAGGAATCAAGAACAGTAAAAAATGATAGGGTTGACTGCTATTCCTGTAAAGTATATGCAACTACCTTATTTTTCATGACGGCTCAGGTATAATAATAACACACACAAAACACGGAGACATATGGCTTTCATAGAACACGGAAAATGCTAAAGTAACCTAACCATTGTCTCAAGTTGTTATGTGACAGGAAGTTTAACCCACAGTCTCCCAGAGAATTATTATTCTAACTCCTTCTGGCGGCTGTCACTTTTATCAAACAAACATCTGTGAATGAAAGAGTTAAAAACTTGTTCATATATCTAGTGTTTTCTGCTACTTAAAGTGCGAGAAGGTGGTGACAACTGGCCAAATTGAAGGGAAAATAACAAGGTGGAGGCAGAGAAATAAATATCTGGATGACGGGCCACGTGGTATGGTCGAGACAAGAACACTGAGTTGATCCTCGATTCTGGTGACCGTGTGATATGGCGAAACAAGACCGCCCAGGCTTATCGTCATGGTACAAGTTGATGATGATGAAAGCGCGATCACCACCAATGCTTGCCGCATTGCGCACAGTGGCTAGCACACTCGCTGTCGGCGCAATGGTCATGTCTTCCACCCCCCATGGATTCTGGGCTTTAGTTTTTATCTTTTTAATTGACCTGCCCTCACAGATGTAAAGATGCACGTAAAGACAGTCCTTGAGAAGATACTGTTGTTATAATATGAAGTTTTCGCTCTTCAAATATTCTAGGTCACGAAGTGCGAGGTGAGAGTGCCAGTTCCTTTTCTTGTCGCATTTCCCTTCTCACAATTCCCAGAACATTTTGAAAATTATCTGGCAGCTAATTATGTTAGGCGGGGTCGATACCAGAGCCGTACTGATCGGAAAATATACTCCTACCTCCACTGAGGAATCACCCCTCACCAATACCCTACCTACCGGTCTCCGTGGCGAAGATCTTACGAGCGCGATTCGTGATCCCGTATACCCGCTTTTGAAACACAACTGCCCGTGATTTGGCAGCAGACCGCGTTGCGCTAGTTGTTTACGTAAATGGTATGGGTGTCGCTCGTTCAGAAAGCAATGGCAAACTACTGAACGTAAACTTGCTAAGACATCAACAACAACAAGCCATGCTGGTGTTGACTGCAAACGTCCTGTAAAGTATATGCAACTAATCTTTTTAATACCCTACCTGCGAAAGCGCTAAATGCTATGCCAACGCCTCCCCCAGTTGGTACAGCTTAAGGTAGGAACATGCGAATGTTCTCTGTTGTACAGTAGGTACAAGCAAATGTTCTTTGTAGTACAGTAGGTACATGCGAATGTTCTCTCTAGCACAGTAGGTGCACGCGAATGTTCTCAGTAGTAAAGGCGGCAGCCGTCATGTTCACCACATGACTCACTCAGTACTGATTAGTATATACAAATATGAAACCAGCACCATATACCCAATAAACCTGCTGATGTGATAAAGTGTCCAAATCATTGCTTTGCTTCGCATTACTTACCATTTAACCCAAATAAGCCCTTTACGTTGTTATTAATTTAGCATGAATGTTAATTTGAAAATTCAAACAGTATCTCAGTGCAAATACATCACATCACTTGAAATGTTAACAGTCCAAAGAAGAATCTAATCCAGGTATAAACACAAGTGCGGGACCATTAAGTTATCTAATGCATAACGCATGACTAGTTATTACCAATATTTTGAAATCTACAAACATGAATACATGTACTGAATATACTTGTCTAAATCCCCGAAACACTCAAGGACAAAAAAATACATTAAACACGGACTTTCTCTAAATCTAATTCAAACACAACGATATGTCTCTAATTAACAGTCACTAAGTAAGCACGCGCATATATAGAAGTGACTTCTAAATGTCAAATCGAGGTAAAGTTAATATGCTGCAGTCCATCCATGCAACAGTGAATATAGTCGTGCAGTCAATTCGAACGTGTTTGTCCCGTGCAAATCTTCAAACTCGGATGCTTTAAACCAGTGATTCTCAAATTAGTTGCTGCTTTGGGCGGCTATTTGGGAATGAGATTTCTGTCACTGTTATTGGGATGCAGAATCACTGATATGCAGTTACATTGTATAGAGTGACCAATACGGTTTGCTAAGCCCATTTATTTTATTGTTTAGATGTGACTTATGTCACAATATGGGAGTTTGGGTGGCTTATAGGTATGGCGAATGGGAAAGTGTTTCAAGAAACAAATGAAAACTGTAGACTGGTTAGAGAAATCAGAAAACTGGTTTGAGAAATTAGAAGGCTAGTTAGAGAAATTAGATGACTGGTTAGAGAAATTAGAAGACCGGTTAGGGAAATTAGAAGACTGGTTGGAGAAATTAGATGACTGGTTAGAGAAATTAGAATACTGGTTAAAGAAATTAGAAGACTGGTTAGAGAAATTAGATGACAGGTTATAGAAATTAGAAGGTTGGGTAGAGAAATTAGAAGAATGGTTTGGAGAAATCAGAAGACTGGTTAGGAATATTAGAATACTGGTTAAAGAAATTTAAAAACTGGTTAGAGAAAATAGGCGTAGATAATTATGTTATTTTTTATGTGGCTTAAGGGTGGGGTTAAGTTATCAGAAGACATAACTTGAAAACTTAGCGACAACTGTCATAATCGATGGGAAAAGAGCAAGGAGAAAGTCGAGAGATAAATACCTGGCTGGCTTGCCATATAGCTTAACGGGGCAGGGACACAGACGTGATCCAGGACTCTGGCCGTTGTGTGAGATATTGAAACATAACAGTCCACTCTTATCGGCGTGGCACACGCTGATGATTATGGTAGGTTTGACGTCTCTCTCTAACATTAAAAGTGTTCAGTTTAAATCATTTTGGTGACAGGTGTATTGTTTCCTCCACAGAAATCTGCTGCTATTGGCCAAACACTTTAAGGCAAGTTTCCTCTCGGTTTTTACTATTTGGGCAGGCTTCAACGAATTAAGTTTGGTTATTTGTGACTTGCGACACAATGTATGGCTTCGAGTGGTTTTTGGTTATTTGTGACTTGTGTCACAATGTGTGGTTTGGAGTGGCTTTAGTTATTTGTGACTTATGTCACAATGTGTGACTCGAATTGGCTTTGGTTATTTGTGACTTGTGTCACAATATGTGCTTGGATGGCGTTGGTTATTTGTGACTTGTGTCACAATGTGTGGCTCGTATTGGCTTTGGTTATTTGTGGCTTGTGCCACAATATGTGGCTCGGAGTGGCTTTTGATTATTTGTGACTTGTGTCACAATGTGTGGCTCAAGTGGCTTTTGGTTATTTGTGACTGTGCCACAATATGTAGTTTGGAGTGCTTTTGGTTATTTGTGACTTGTGAAACAATTATTTGGCTCGAAGTGGCTTTTGTTTATTGTTGACTTGTGTCAAAATGTGTTTCTCGGAGTGGCTTTAATTATTTGTGAGTAGTGTCACAATATGTGGCTTGGATGACGTTGGTTATTTGTGAATTGTATCAAAATGTGTAGCTTGGAGTGGCTTTTAGTTATTTGTGACTTATTCCACAATGTGTGGCCTGGAGTGGCTTTGGGAAATGGCGTCAACCCCAAACTCCAAACTGTCAGTTTAAAATACATCTGTGGACAATATGTTTTCACGAGGAAGCCGTGGTGCCATAACCTGTGATATACTCACACACTGGGATCGATGTTGACATTACGGATTTAGTGCACTGAGATGAGATCTGTTAGTCACCATCATCAAGTGCCTTGCCGGCTAACATATGCGATCATGCTTCTCCATAAATTGCGATCTCCGATGGCATGGATCAATTCATGTGTTGGCTTCCTTCCGTGCCAAAACACAAGACTGTCAAGAATTGTCTCTTCCTTCATATCTCTTTTCACAAACTGCTGTGGTTTTCACAATATGTCCCAGTTTTTGTCTTCTGATAATGTTCTAAAAAATTATGACTGCCTCTTTCTGATGTTTGTGATAAGTTGTCGTTGCGACTTAGCTTCCTTCAAAATGTCCGGATGATCTGTTAGTGCGACGTAAGGAGAATCAGCGCACTGATATTGACATTCCTCAACATGAGAATGGTCATTGAACCCAATCAAATGTGGCTAATGTATTGTTAAACATGCCTGTAAATAGTTGATTATCTTTGGAATATCATCGTCACATCTTCTACCATGTAAGTGTGATGAAATGTACAGTTTGAGAACCACTGGTTTAGAGGAAATACGTGCGTATAAAGTGTGCCCACTAAAACAAGGAACAGAACTAGCGCAAGGGACGGCTGCCTGTATGATTTACCTGTTATGCACATTTTCGTTCGGTCCCCAGTCCAACACTTCGGGAAGCCGCGGTAGAGCAGTGATTAGCAAGCTTACCTGCCGGGTCGGTGATCGTGTGTTCTAATCCACATCGAGACTAGGATTTCTTTCTTAAAACTGAACTGGACCCATACATCGTCCCAGCCTAAAATTGGTACCATGAACTTTCCTGGGAATTAAAGGCAGTCAGCGAGATATTGACCACATAACCCATCTACTACGGATTGTTCTATATCAATATGGCGCAGGCCGCACCTAACCAATAGATCCGAAGGCGTGGGAAAGGACCCTCTAAGCTTCCAGACTACAACACGTTTGTTTCACAGGGATCCTTGAGGGATGTAAATCGTAAGGGGGGCGTGGTAGCGCTGTCGCTAGCATACTTGCCTACCCGCCCGGTGGTCATGTAATCGAATCCCCGTTAACGAAGGGATTTGTATTGTCCATTGACCTGCGCTCCCAGGTCAGTCCAAACTAAAAGAGGTACCAGGAGATTTCCCGTAAAATAGAGGTTGCTGGCGTGGGTATTGACACACATTAATATGCATCGTGCGCCGATTGGTCTAAAATATGGGGCTAGCACCATTTACCCAACACACCATGATAATGGTTCCTGTAGGGGGTAGGTTTGTTTCTATATAAAACATTGGTAGAGTGGTGGCTTGTATTATAGAATGCGCTGTTAAAACACCGGTGTGACCTTTATCGCCATCAGCGGAGGGAATATTGGGAAGTGGATCAAACAGTTCGGGCAAATTGTAATAGGAAGAACATCGCTTACTGACTTCCATGGATAGGGGTCTGTAAGATGAAAAAATCGACTCTGCGTTAATTTGCATCGAGATCATTATGTGCCCTGCCGACTGGCGTAGGCGTGTATGTCACTCCACTGGTCTCGGTCCTCGGTGTTCTGAATCAACTCTACTGATGATATCTCTGCATGCCATCGTCTCAGTCCATCCAGCATCATTTCTTTCGATTTGCCTCTGCTTCTCGTCCCACTGATCTGTTCAGTAATTATGTTGTTTTCCAATGCCTCTGTTCTATTTATATTATTACAGCAGTTGATATATTTGTGTATCACACATAACATAACGGAACAAACCAGATATGTCTCATCTTTAAATGTCCGTAATACACCAGAACCAGAGTAAGCGCCCCATTTGATTGTGTGTTTGTTATTTGCCCTATGCTTGGCTAATATACATTTCTCAGGCATATCATGATAATCTTGTGCCATGCCGATAAGCGTGGGCGGTATTGTTTCGCCATGTTACACGATCACCAGAGTCATGGATCAGCTCAGTGTTTCTGTCTCGACCATGCCACCTGACATTGCCATCCTGGTATTTACTTCTCTGCCTTTCCCTTGTCCTCTTGCCCTCGATCTTGCCAGTTGTCACCAAGTTCTCCAATTTATTTCTTCTGATAACGGGACCAACACATTTTAACTGCCTATGTCCAATTTCTCCTTAATCAGTTTACGATTTCCATTTGTTTCTTGTAGGACTTGGTCAACGGTCCATTGTATTCTTTGCATTTTCCTCAGAAACGACATTTCCACAGCCATCAGGTGTTTTTTTTTTTCAGCTTGCTTGTTCTCTCAGGCATATAGCCCTGTTTAAAGAGCCTTTCTTTCGCATATCCTATTTACAGGACATCGCTGTCAACAACAGCATTTTACCGCTGTTGTTGATGTCTTGGCAAGATTACGCTCAGTAGTTTGCCATTGCTTTCTTAGCCACCGGCTCACATACTCCCGTAAATAACCAACTCGACGCGATCCGCTACCGAATCTCGCGCAGCTGTGTTCCCCTACGTGTTTATACGGAATTACGGAGAATGTCGTTAACACCTTCACCTGGGAAACCGGCGTTTAAAGGGCTAGGTACTAAATAATTTCACATTCCAAATTTGTGGGTTCAATTGCATGACAGACCTGGCTAATGAAGACACCTTTTGTAGGGGTGTCTAATATGTCCTGAGTCTTGTAAACGTGTTTCTTCAGTGAGGCACTAACGTCATTTGGAGGCGGCGGATTTTAATCTCTGTGTGGAAAAACTATAACTTAAAATTTGTTTACTGTCTTGTGTGTTCTTTAATTTCCATTTCTTTCCTCTACTTCTATGAGAGCTAATCAATATCCAAAGTTATTTATGAAGATTAAATGTAAATATTTTAAAAAAAGAAAGAAAGAAAACAATTGTCGTTAATGCTTCTCTTAGAAATGTTGATGTCTTAAAATTTTAAAAAAATATGCTGTACTAAAGTTTAATTAGAAATAAATTCACAGCTATTAATCAGCATGAGAATAAACCTATTGAAAGGCACATCGGGATTCGAACATGCGACCTCCACAATACTTCTTACCTTTTCTTCTGTGTGTGTGTGGCTCAATATATGTGAATGTATTTCTCATGTTATTTCAACGACCTCAAATATTCCCTAACAATTAAGTTTTAATGAACAAAACTGCCTGCGCTTCAGAAGGAAACAATAAATATGCTGGGTAGGCTAACGTTTGACAGGTAAAGTAGCGCAGACATGCAACAGGACGCGGTGACAGATCAATACATCAGTGGCTTACCACGCAATAGTGTTGACGGACAGAGCCCTTGAACGGACCTAGCAATTGTTTGCTTCATCACTGTGATTAGGGGTAGGCTGTGTACATGTGTGATGAAGTGTTGTACAAGTTTAACAGATATCAAGTGTGGGTTGTGTACATGTCTGATAAAGTGTTGAACAAGTTGAACAAGTTGCTTACCAAAAAAAAAAAAAAAAAATTAGTTGCATGTCCTTCCCTGGACGTAGCAGTCAATCCAAGCATTTTGACTGTTCGTGATTCCTGTGCGAGTTTTACACTCAGTAGTTTGCCATTGTTTTCTGAACTACCGGCTCCTATACTTTTTTTTTCGAAAAAACCAGCACCGCTGCCTTTCGAACCCGGGTATACGGGATTACGAATCGCATCCGTATACCCTTCGCCGTATATATTCTTGTAGAGTTGTTCATGCAATTGTATCATATGTATTTGTGCTGACGAAGACTTTAGCCGCGACGTCCATTTTGATACTTGTGATGGTTTTCTAGTATAGTTTACCGACTCAGCTTCTCGCTTTTGCTGATTCATCTATTACTAAGACAGTGTAAAGTAAGAGGGGGGGGGGGGAGAGGGGTTCTTCGTACATGTCTAAAGGCGCATTGGTTATATGGGGCCAGACCCATACTGTAATAAACCGATGGGCACTCGGACGGTGATGTGGTCAGTATTACTCCGCCCGACCAAGACAATGGGTCGGATTCAATTCCAAGGCAGTGGCAGGACTACTTTCTCCTGTCTGTAGGACTTTGCGGTTGACCGAGTCTCTCATCAAATAGGCACTGGATTATTTTCAAAATTGTCTGGCCATTGCTGGGAAAGAAAGGTGAGGGAGAATGGAACTGGTCAGCTACTTAATTATGTCTTGATATAGATTAGAGTACTTTCGTGCGTAACCCTTCATCCCCCATAGGCAGAATCTGTGATGAGACTACATTGACCCGTGCTTAGTGTTATACATAACATTTGCACAATGAGTTGACGTGACTGATTTTTGCGTGTGGATTAGATTTTTCTATTGCCAGTGTCCCTCGCCAACAGGCGAGCCCACTCCGACTTCAAAAATATTTGTAATTTACTTCAATGACGAGAAGTCAATATTTTGGTCCAAATGACCGGTATATGGGTTGAACTCGCTACCTCGGCATCAGCACACCAGATGTTTAAGAACGAGATGCCTTATCCATTCGGCCATGCTGACCTGTCGGAGACAAACATGACTAGTGAAGATGTGTGACGGGAAAACAACACGCAATACATGAGTGGTTGGAAGGGTAGAATGTAAGACTGGACTGCCTGCCCAATCTCTGACTCTTTGAAGAAAAAGTTCGTTCGTGTGTTCGTGCATGCACAGCGTTCTGTGTCTGTTTCTATGTTTCGTCTTGTCTGTCTGTCTTTGCGTGTGTTCGTCTCTCTGTCTGTCTGTTCTTGTTTACCCGTCTGTATGTCTCAGACTCCCTGACTCTCTATATCTCTGATGATCTGCCTATCTGTCTCTGTATGTTTGTCTCTCTCACTCTCTTTGTCCCTCTCTTTCTCTATCCAGCATGCAATTATCTTGTTTGATGTGACATGCTATTTCACTGACATTACTATTTCTGCAGTGAGCGGGATTCTGCAATTTGCTGATATAGCGTGTTCTGTGGCACACAGAGCTCCAGGCGATATGAATATACAACTTTCATCCCAGCAGTAAGTTCACCCCAGCAATAAGTTCACCCCAGCAATGAGTTTACGCCAGCAATGAGTTCACTCCTGCAATGACTTCACTACAGCAATGAGACGAAGGGAATGCACTTACGTACCAACTTGTTTTGAGACCAACCACACTTCGCGGACTGCATAAAATATTTTAAAAGAGTTGCAAAACAGAAGACCGCGTCTCATTGCAACATAATTAACAATACCGAGGCTGAAAACTGGGAGAAAGGGGGACGGCGGAAGAAAACCTCATTCTCATACAAATAACATAAGACGGGTCAACAGCTGTATATGTCCCAGCTAACGATTCCTTGTGCAATATGAGGAAGATGTGAGTGAAGAGAGAAGCAGACTGAAGTGAACATTTTGTCAAGACCACAGAATATTTGATTAACCAACACAGAACTGGTACGATCGGCCGAGCACGCTGGCGAAGATGTTAAGAAGGAGACTGCAGTACCTATAATCATGTCCGGGGTTTGATGATGATTCTCACTAATCACTAATCACTAATCAAAACAGTTTAATAATTATAAGACAAAATATGCAATTTGTCAAAAATAGAATACCACCCATTAGGGTAATAATACACACTATACGAATAGGCAAACATGATAAAGAATACAACAGCCTCTCAATGACCGGATCAATGATGGAAACAAGATTGATTGGAAGCCTTTGTCGCATGATTTATAGGGTCAGTGAGAGCCTGTTAAAGCGGATTAATGTAGGATGACGTAAATCTTTCTCTTATCAGTAATCATAAAGGCGAAACAGCAACCTGTTGCAACAACTACAGTCATAAACTAACTAACGAAATTTAGAGATATTCCGTGTTCAGGGGCAAACAAAAAAAAGTGCCCGGGGATTCATAGCAAAAGAAAATTGCCAATGATTAGAAAAGGAGAGCTTGGCATATTATACCACAACCTCAAGTCTTAGAATGAAGGTGGAGGCGGTTACTGCAACTTTCCGCTATTTGGAGAGCAAACTACAAAAGCATGTACTGATTGTAACTGATTCACAAAGCATGCATACTGGCACAAATGAAGACTGGCTTGCTTCGTGCTGAATGGCATGCATCGATTCAGAGGTTACGGGTTGTGAACATTCGCTGGATCTTTTCTCCAGGACACTCTGGTGTGGTTGGAAATGAATAGGCAGACAGATTGGCTAGTGTCGCATCATTAAGGGGTGATTTAATGCACGATAAAGCCGATGTGGTGAAGGCCCTCTGAGAGAATGTGATTAATGCAGAGGAACATGTAGACGATCATGGTCTGGAGATAATGCAACAGCATAGGGTGGTCAGAATAATCCAAAAATTCAAGGTTACGCCATCAGCAGGGACGGTTATGCTGACAGTGTTCTGGGATTGTCAAGGAGTGCTTTTAACCAATTTCAAGAAGAAAAGTGACAATGTGAATTCTGAGTCGTACTGTGAAGTTCTATCGATGCTTCATGGCGCAATTCGAAGAAAACGTCCAGGACTGCTGATTAGAGAAGTGTTGCTTCTTCATGACAATGCCAGACCACATACGGCTCGATTAACTCAGGAGAAAATTAACCAACTAAGGTGGGAAGTTCTAGAACATCCACATTACAGCCCTGAATTAGCCCCTAGCGATTCCCACATTTTTGGTCCACTGTAAACTCACCTTGGCGGGAGACATTTCGCGAACGACGCCGAAGTTGAATGTAAAGTGAAAACGGTGTTTAGATAACAGAGCACGCAGTTCTATGCAGCCGGTTTGGGAGGACTGATAAAACGATAGGAAAAGTGCATCAATGTTGGTGGAAATTATGTTGAGAAATAAAGAGACAATGAATGTATAAAAAATAAACTCGTTTCAAATTATTATCATGATTAGTTATTTTTCTACAGCCATTTGTGACTTACTTATTGACTTCCCCTCCAGTGTGTCTGTGTCTGTATGTGTGTGTGTGTGTGTGTGTGTGTGTGTGTGCGGGTGTGTGTGTGTGTGTGTGTGTGTGTGTGTGCATGTGCCTGCGCGGGTGTAACTATTATTGCGATCATTGTTTCATTGCCGCCGATCCGTTGCAGTATTTAATTTCACACTTTAAGCAATGATGCCATAATATATGTTTACATATTGTAATCAAGGTTCATTTCATAAGGCACATCGACATCAAACAGAATACTATGTTAATGGTAAGCGAATCAATATACGTAATCCACAATATGTTTCTCGAGCGGCTGTAAAGTATCACCCCATTTGAACTGTTTTTTTTTTTTTTTACGGCTGGTTGTGTTCTTTCATTTGATCACTTTGCTTTTCTAACTGAGAAGTTGTAAAATCAAGAACAGAAATAGGAAGAACAATATAATTTACACACATAATCCACAAACAATAGGCTGCGCGATGTATTGCCTGACATAATTTCGCTGTATCTCCTCAGGTTCACACTATGGACTTGTTTAGTTTAGGTGCTTAGTTTTACTGAGGAGGGGATCCGAGCACTTATTGACTGCATGGTTCGATGTGCAATGAAGATGATATGTCGACTAACTGACTAACTAACTAACTAACTAACTAACTAACTAACTAACTAACTAACTAACTAAATAACTAACTAACTAACTAACTAACTAACTAATAACTAACCAGTTGTTTAGTTTTGTTTACTATCACATGAAGTGTTGTCGTGGTGTTGTTTAGTTTTGTTTACTATCACATGAAGTGTTGTCGTGGTGTTGTTTAGTTTTGTTTACTATCACATGAAGTGTTGTCATGGTGTTGTTTAGTTTTGTTTACTATCACATGAAGTGTTGTCGTGGTGTTGTTTAGTTGTGTTTACTATCACATGAAGTGTTGTCGTGGTGTTGTTTAGTTGTGTTTACTATCACACGAAGTGTTGTCGTGGTGTTGTTTAGTTGTGTTTACTATCACATGAAGTGTTGTCGTGATGTTGTTTAGTTGTGTTTACTATCACATGAAGTGTTGTCGTGGTGTTGTTTAGTTGTGTTTACTATCACATGAAGTGTTGTCGTGGTGTTGTTTAGTTTTGTTTACTATCACATGAAGTGTTGTCGTGGTGTTGTTTAGTTGTGTTTACTATCACATGAAGTGTTGTCGTGGTGTTGTTTAGTTGTGTTTACTATCACATGAAGTGTTGTCGTGGTGTTGTTTAGTTGTGTTTACTATCACATGAAGTGTTGTCGTGGTGTTGTTTAGTTGTGTTTACTATCACATGAAGTGTTGTCGTGGTGTTGTTTAGTTTTGTTTACTATCACATGAAGTGTCGTGGTGTTGTTTAGTTGTGTTTACTATCACATGAAGTGTTGTCGTGGTGTTGTTTAGTTGTGTTTACTATCACATGAAGTGTTGTCGCGGTGTTGTTTAGTTGTGTTTACTATCACATGAAGTGTTGTCGTGGTGTTGTTTAGTTGTGTTTACTATCACATGAAGTGTTGTCGTGGTGTTGTTTAGTTGTGTTTACTATCACATGAAGTGTTGTCGTTGTGTTGTTTAGTTTTGTTTACTATCACATGAAGTGTTGTCGTGGTGTTGTTTAGTTGTGTTTACTATCACATGAAGTGTTGTCGTGGTGTTGTTTAGTTTTGTTTACTATCACATGAAGTGTCGTGGTGTTGTTTAGTTGTGTTTACTATCACATGAAGTGTTGTCGTGGTGTTGTTTAGTTGTGTTTACTATCACATGAAGTGTTGTCGCGGTGTTGTTTAGTTGTGTTTACTATCACATGAAGTGTTGTCGTGGTGTTGTTTAGTTGTGTTTACTATCACGTGAAGTGTTGTCGTGGTGTTGTTTAGTTGTGTTTACTATCACATGAAGTGTTGTCGTTGTGTTGTTTAGTTTTGTTTACTATCACATGAAGTGTTGTCGTGGTGTTGTTTAGTTGTGTTTACTATCACATGAAGTGTTGTCGTGGTGTTGTTTAGTTTTGTTTACTATCACATGAAGTGTTGTCGTTGTATTGTTTAGTTTTGTTTACTATCACATGTAGTGTTGTTGTGTTTATGTGTGTGTCCAGTATGTGTTGATGTATGTTTGTCTGTGTCTGTATCTACGTGTGTTTTTTTGCTTGTTGCGCTCGCTCGCTTTGAACTCAAGCGTAGTCCATACACAGGCTATTACTTCTTGTGCCTGGACTGATTTTTCGTGTGGATGAGCTTTCTATATTTCCAGTATCTCTCGCCATCAGGCGAAACCACTCCAACTTCTGAGACACTTGTAATTTACATTCTGAAGTCAAAGACGAGAAGTGAACATTTTAGTTAAACTGGCTGGTTTAGGGATTGAGTTGAGTTGAGTCAGGAACCGTCATCAATGTACTCGGGGCATTCCCATAAACGCTCAGTCCTAAACTTCAGCAGCCAAAGAAAGGTTCCACTACTAATGGTGCCCGTTGTAATCTGATTATATGGCCGACATGCTTTACCTCTGAGTGACGAGATAATATATATATATATATATATATATATATATATATATATATATATATATATATATATATATATATATATATATATATATATATATATATGCTGCAGTTACGACCCACTCTGAGGAAGAATTGCAATGTCTACTATCTGCATTCTCCAATGCTTGTTCCGAATTTGATTTAACAATTAGCAAAAAGAAGACACAGATTATGTCACAAGGTGCACATGGGGTACCATCAATCTTTATTGACGACGCCAAACTAGAGATGATCAGTGGTAAATAGCAAATTATCCCAAAATCAGGAAATCAACATCCGGATTGGTAAGGCAGCAACAACAATGAACAGGTTAAGAAAAAGAGTCTGGGAGAACAGGAAGCTTACTGCCAAAACAAAAGTCCTTGTCTATCAAGCCTGTGTCCTTAGTACTCTTCTTTATGGCAGTGAAACATGGACAACTTACTCACGCCAAGAGAAACGTTTAAACAGCTTTCATATGCGGTGTCTGCGAAGAATTCTTGGTATTAAGTGGCAAGACAAAATCACAAATACTGAAGTATTGGAAAGATCAGGTTGTGTGACGGTTTATTCCATGCTCAGTCTTCTTAGATTTAGATGGATAGGACATTTTAGGAGGATGGATGATGGTAGAATACCAAAGGACATCTTTTTTTGGTGAATTACAGATGGGTAAGAGATCTACTACGAAACAAAGATGTGTGTAAGCGGGACATGATTGATACGGGCATTGATAATGCACATTGAGAGCAAGTAGCCGCTGAACGTGTTGCATGGAGGGCAAACATCAGAAATGGAATAAAGACAAAGGAGAAAATTACTGCAGATAAGTCACACACCGAGCATGTGAGACGTAAGATGGTGCATGATGGAAATGACCACGTGTTCACATGCACCCGCTGTGAAAGGACATTTAAAGCGCAAATTGGCCTTATCAGTCACATTCGCTACCGCCATAGGTAAAAGTTATTATGCCTTTTTAAAGCACAAACTATCGTCTGTCAAGACGGCAAGGTGCCAATATATATATATATATATATATATATATATATATATATATATATATATAGTGTGTTCGTGTGTGTGTGTGTGTGTGTGTGTGTGTGCGTGCGTGCGTGCGTGCATGCGTGCGTGCGTGTGTGTGTGTAACAGTAAATATGCAAACTGTTTCATTATCAAATTATTATTCTATTTCAACATAACATATTTTACTCCACGTCGAAGGTAAAATGGCTCTGTATGAAAATAGCTTTATAACTATGTATTGTTTAACAGCAACTGTCTCTCTGCTTTACTTGTAAACAGCCAAGCAGTCCATTTTGTCTACTTTTATACGGGCAAGCAATCTAGTTTGTCTACTTTATGTGTAAACAGACAGATATCTGCTTCGTCTATTTCACTTACAAACAGTCAAGCAATCTAATCTGTCTACTTTATTAGTAGCAGCCAAACAATCTACTTTGTCTAATTTACTTACAAGCAGCTTAGTGATCTACTTTGACAATAATAAAGTTATTACAGCTTTAACAACGTTTAACTTGAACGCCCCTGGTTTCACATAGGAGAAACTTAGTAATTAACACGATAACAGTGAAATCTAGTGAAAAACGCACCTGTAAATTTGATTACAACATCAAATGAAGTTAATATCAGATGTTAGAACAGCAACAAACCATATTTAGCTGAAAAGTATGCACGCAAGCACACAATAAACTGATAACCACGAAAAGTGGAAACAGTAGTTTTACACGAGGTGCTGCATGTTGTTACGCTGGTGTATCACATGTAATTTGTTACTTCTGATTATTTTACAGGCAACAGATTCAGAGGCGACTCCACCAGTCAAACAGATTTGAAAAAAACTGTCTTTTGCTGTCGTCATACGAAGTTATTGTTTAGCATGCAAATGGAAAGAACGCGTGTTCTTAAACATCCTGTGTGTTTATGCCGAGGTAGGGGGTTTAATTCCTACACCGGAAGGTTGGACTAAGATGTTGACCTATCGCCCTTGACTTGGGGAAAAAAATTCCCAACTCACAATTCAGTCCAGCACTTCTAGAAATAGGTTGTATGGACTATGCTTGAGTTCAAAGCGAGCCAAAATAATAATAAAAAAAAAAAAAAGAAACAGCGCGTAAGATATAAATTCAGTCACGGAACAAGCACAACAGGATGATTCCAATCATCAAAGGCTGTCCTCCTTCGCCGAATGTTTTGGACTTTTTACGTTCTTGATACCCTTTAGGGGTGGACCCACCACGGTCATGACTTCGTTTGTCTTACTTATGTCGTACGTTCTCACCCTGACTACCAATTTTGAGGCGTTTTAATCATTTTTTTTCGCACTTACACAACAAATATGCTGCAGTGTGCGCCTGTCCACAAGGAATCTCGTCCTGTGGGAGGAGAACATCGTGCACCCTGGGCATTGTGAACTGTCAAAATTATCGC
>OY992879.1:127092325-127107325 GCA_963921405.1 Cepaea hortensis | reverse complement strand
CCGTCCCCCGTTACTGTTTCTCAAGTCTTTAAGAGTTAAATATGTTTTATTTTCTGTGAGGGTTACTCTTTAATAATTCACTCTCATCACATGCTTAAACTAGAGTACTGAAATGTTTTATACAACCCGTTCTTCTGTGTGGTAGTGAATCTTGAAATGTGAAGGAACAGATTAGGACATGTGTGGGGAATAGACGTGATTTTTGAGACATGTGTTGCGATTACCCAGGACTGTTGGTGTAACTAACAACGAGCGCATGGGAAAGGCAAATGTAGAACATTATAAATGATTTCAAGATATGAACAAATGTTGTCTTTTAGTCGCGCGGCTAGAAGCAAAGCATTATAAAATATCCCGACGATTGGAAAGAAAAAGAGATAGAGAAGAGAAATGGAGATGGACGGCCCGAGACAGTTGCACGGAGGAATAACATTAACAGAATTGATCCAGAACACCGGATTAGAGAACTATGAAGACACACAAACGCCAACGCCATATGGCAGACCACATGATGAGAATTAAAATGATGATGAGTGGTTTATTCCTATCATTTCTTCACCAGAAAGATCATTTTTCCACTTCCAGCTATCACCAAAGCCCCTGTGTCTGATCATATTTTCTTGTTTAAAAATAACGTTTACTAACAAACAGGATAAATTGTGGTCTGGCGGAAATATCGGGTAGACAATCTAGAGACATTTTCACACAATAGTGTCTTTTAAATGGACACCGTGTCACTGGTGTCTAACAATTTGTAAGAAAGGGCCACGTGTTAACTCATGAAGTGGCCACAATTGGGAATTATGAAAATAGTATATTTTATTATTGTTTTTCATTAAATTTTACTTGCCATTCGCACTACATGCGATTTGATATGATTCAATCTTAAACAATTATAAAATAAATAGCACCCTTCAGACAATTTCTGTATCGACTACTGGTGTATTCTCAGAAAATAACACGAGTTAAAGGCAGTTAGGTTCTAACACTACATTTAACAAATCAACAAAAATAAATAGTAAAACGGTCTGCCTTAAAAGAGCTAAATATCACAAATGACCAAATGGACGTTGGGTCTAGAAAGAGTTCATCAGCCAACAGAAACAGAAACAAAACTAAACAAATACAACTGCATGACACAACTATTTTTGTAGATTATTTCCCGGCTGCATAAAAGAACCGGGTGCCGAGGTGGCGCAGCGTCCAGCACGCTTGCCTGCCGTCACGAAGGTAATGTTTCAAAATTCGATCTAAGTTGCTATATCCGCCTAAACTAAAATGGGTACCGCGAAGTGTTCTGGCAAATAAAGATGGTAGGGGTGATACTGACCAAATATCGAGAGCTGACGGGTATGTAAGATATGAAGCTAGTGCCATATACTCAATAGCCTCTTGGAGTGGCAAGGGTCTCATACAGTAGAAAGGGTCTCGTGGAGTGACGAGGGTCTCATGGTGTGGGAAGGGTCTCGGGGAGTGGGAAGGGTATCATGGAGTGGGAAGGGTATTATGGAGTGGGAAGGGTATCGTGGAGTGGGAAGGGTATCATGGAGTGGGAAGGGTATCATGGAGTGGGAAGTATATCATGGAGTGTGAAGGGTATCATGGAGTGGGAAGGTTATCATGGAGTGGGAAGGGTATGATGGTGTGGGAAGGGTATCATGGAGTGGGAAGGGTATCATGGAGTGGGAAGGGTATCATGGAGTGGGAAGGGTATCATGGAGTGGGAAGGGTATCATGGAGTGGGAAGGGTATCATGGAGTGGGAAGGGTATCATGGAGTGGGAAGGGTATCATGGAGTGGGAAGGGTCTCGGGGAGTGGAAAGGGTATCATGGAGTGGGAAGGGTATCATGGAGTGGGAAGGGTATCATGGAGTGGGAAGTGTATCATGGAGTGGAAAGGATCTCGTGGAGTGGAAGGGAATCATGGAGTGGAAATGATATCATGGAGTGGGAAGAGTACCATGGAGTGGAAAGGATATCATAGAGTGGAAAGGATATCATGGAGTGGAAAGTAAAGCGTCATGTACTTGTACTGTTGAAACCCAGTTTAAACCCTAGCTTGATTCAAGTGAATTTAAGGGCCCTTACACGCCGTAAGGCGCATCAAACATACAGTGCTAGACCCACATTTGTAAAGACCAATCGGTTATGGGGGGGGGGGGGGGTGGAGACAGTATCACTCCGGCCGTCTTTACTTCCCAAGACGTTATTGGTACCAGTTTAGGCTGGATCGATGTGGGAGCCCAGGCCAGTTTTGACAAATCAGAATTCGCCCAACTACGGATGAAACCCAAGTCTTTCTGGTCGGCAGGCGAGTGTCTAGCCACCATCTACCGATGCTTCCTTCCTTCGGTTCGCTAAATTAAAGAACGTCACAAGTAAAGAGACATGAGAATGTTAATAAACGGCTACGGATATCCTGCAATATATTGCATAGTTAACTGTTGACACTGCAGGCGCAGCCGTCACAGGTTGTTGTCATCAGCGGCTACACTGACAGTGGTGGTAGGGGTTGAGACTGGGGCAGTGGTTGTAGGGGTTGAGACTGGGGCGGTGGTGGTAGGGGTTGAGACTGGGACAGTGGTGGTAGGGGTTGAGACTGGGGCAGTGGTGGTAGGGGTTGAGACTGGGACAGTGGTGGTAGGGGTTGAGACTGGGACAGTGGTGGTAGGGGTTGAGACTGGGACAGTGGTGGTAGGGGTTGAGACTGGGACAGTGGTGGTAGGGGTTGAGACTGGGACAGTGGTGGTAGGGGTTGAGACTGGGACAGTGGTGGTAGGGGTTGAGATTGGGATATTGGTGGTAGGGGTTGAGACTGGGGCAGTGATGGTAGGGGATAAGACTGGGACAGTGGTGGTAGGGGTTGAGACTGGGGCAGTGATGGTAGGGGTTGAGACTGGGAAAGTGGTTGTAGGGGTTGAGACTGGGGCGGTGGTGGTAGGGGTTGAGACTGGGGCGGTGGTGGTAGGGGTTGAGACTGGGATATTGGTGGTAGGGGTTGAGACTGGGGCAGTGATGGTAGGGGATAAGACTGGGACAGTGGTGGTAGGGGTTGAGACTGGGACAGTGGTGGTAGGGGTTAAGACTGGGACAGTGGTGGTAGGGGTTGAGACTGGGACAGTGGTGGTAGGGGTTGAGACTGGGACAGTGGTGGTAAGGGATGAGACTGGAAGTGCTGGTTTGGTTTAGATGTGTGTGTGTGTGTGGGGGGGGGGGGGGTCGTGATAAGAGTAGAAGTTGACATAGGGTGGTGACAGGGGTAAAAGTTGACATAGGGTGGTGTATATGTATTGTTTGTATAATGTTCCGTTTTGTCAATGATGTCTATTGGTGTGTGATACTTGGTCTGTAGGTTTCATTGCCTGTGTATTGTCTGTACAAGGTGTGGTACTGTCGAGGTTGTGATTGATTGGATTTGGCAGCTAGTGAGTAGTTTCTAGGGATAAGGTAGCCAGTCTGAGGTCATACCTCATACCTCATGTCATGCATGATAGATAACAACGTGTTACAACTTGTGCCATGCTGATATGCGGTCATATTTCATTATCTCACATGATCACCATAGTCTTTGGCCAGCTCTGTGTTCGTCTCTCGATAATGCCATGTTGTCAAGCCAACCAAATATTTATTTCTCTGTCTTCTCCTTGCTTTGTTTTTCATCAATCTTATCAGTAGTAACTACGTTTTCTAGTTTATTTCTGCTCATTATGTGCCCTAACAATTATTAACTGTCAACGTCTAAATTCTCGAATCATGTTACGGTTTTATCTTGTTTCTTGCAGAACGTGCTCATTGCTCATTGGGTTTTTGTCTGCTTGTATTCTTTGTATTTTCTTCAGAAACCATATTGCCGCTGATATTAGATGTTTTTCAGCTTGTTTGCTCATTGTCAAGTTTCAAACATATAACATTATAGGTTCTACATTCTGCTTCTAATTCCTCATTATTCCTGAAAAGGATTCAATTTGCATGGTGCCCCGTAAAAGAGACGCTGTGATATATGCGCCGTTCGAAGATCACATGTTCATTGAGCTTAGCAAGGTTCACCCACACCCACCAACCAAACCACCATCTAAATCAGCCAACCACCCATTCAACAACCGCAGCCTGTTTTCATGACCATCTCACAAAAGTATTCTTGGTCGACAGTAGTCTCGCTACTAAAACAAGTAGTCAGCTATGAATGCTATGATTCACTAACTACACCCAACATCCCCCCCCCCCCCATCTTCGGTCCCAAATCATGAACACAGGAGTTGCTTTGTTGCTCTCGGGTTTCCAGATGATATAAATTTACATATAGAAAAAGATACACTCTACAACCTGCCAAAGCTCGCGACCTGCCGACTATATGACGTCAGTCGCTAAATATGTCAATGTACACAAAAAACACGCTTCTGCTGTACCAGAAATGCAAACACACAAGGAAATATGCGCTAACCCATAGCCAAGGTCACGGACGTATTTAAATGTTAGGAATGTGAGACCATGTCAGTGGCGCTCAAAATGTTGACACCCGCATATTCCCCCTACAGCAGTTTTAAATATAAAGCCAGATGTGGTTTCTATAATGAATATCGCCAATGTCTTGGACAACTTGAGTCACTAACAACGACTGCTTGGAAGAGGCTAGGTAGAACTGTATACACAACTATAATGAAGAGCCAAACAGTATTCTTTGGTTACATAATAATAAGAGGAGAGACATTGGAGAACATCGCGAAAACTGGAAAGATCAGCAATGAAGAGGCATAGGCAGAAGGAAAGAAATAATGCTGGATGGTCTTAACCGGCGGCTGGGGGGATGTCATCATGAGAAGTGATCCAGCATACTGCGGATCAAGATCTGGGGAGAGAGATGAAGCCGACGCCGTTTGGCAGAGCACATCATGATGACGCCAGTCATGTCCAAATATTGTCTCCATTACATTGGTACTAATATTCGTAAATAGATCTTTTACCTTCTTCATTTCATATGAAGATAAGGAAGCACACACAGCAACAAATAATAAAACAAACACACACAATTTACAAAATAAACAAGACTCCAAGCAGAAACTAAGAACAGAAAGCAGAACCACAACTCTGGAGATCGTGTGAGATGGCGAAACATGACCGCTCATGCGTATTAGCACGGCACATGATGATGATGAAGCAAGAACCTGGTATGGGCTTGTGTACTGCTGGGATCACCACATTATTGATTGCACGGTGGAATACGTGGCCAGTGGTTCTCACTCTTAAACAACGGCAAACATAGACATTGAACTCTCGTCCGACCGCAGTCATGATTTATCAGCATAACCTCCTGGCGATTACACTAACGCAGCCGCTAGTCACAATTAACGGGATGATAAATTTAAGAAATCAGACACAAATAGTTAACATTTTCATAAAACTATTACACACTACAACAATTCTAATATGTGCACACCACTGTGTGACAGACATATAAAGGTAGCACATATGTTAACATTCGGGTGGAAATAATCGCACATACATACACTTATATACGTACACACATAAACATACACACGCAAAGAGTAAGTGGGAGAGGCAGAAACAGACAGACAGAAAGACACCTGGAACATAGACAAGAAAAGAAAAGAAGGAAGGAAGGGCGATATGCAAGCAGTAAGACATACCGATGGACAGTTTACAAAATCAGACATGCAGACAGACATATAGATATATATGCAGACGGACAGACGGACGGGCGGACAGACAGGCAGACAGACAGACAGACAGACAGACAGACAGACAGACAGACAGACAGAAAATAGGCTATTGTGTGGTGTTTGGATGGATTGATGGGTGGATACGTTGAAAGATAAAAAGACGTACTAACAAGCATGTATATAAATACTACATGACATATTCTCACATATTCTCTCTAAATAACGCATCTTTTAATGATATCCTGTAGTGATAAATTAACACAAGCAAGGAAGATTGTATACATGGAAGTTAAGACATGTGCTGAACACAATAGCACTATTGTTGTCAAATGACGGCTTACTAATCGTACCAATGTTTGTTGTCCTCGTGATAATGATTAACATAATTCTCTGTACATAGCACTAACACGTCGTGTATTTATTATTGGTTTATATTTGCTTTATAGTTGGTTACAAACCAGGTTGGCCTGGCAGAGGGCATCTGTCTCTAATACAAATAAATGCTGGTTGGAGTTTAGTTTGACCTTTCTATATGTTGCATGTCATTGGCAGGACCTTGCAATCAACCCCAGATTGATTTGCTAAACAACTTTACGTTCAGTATTTTCCGTTGCTTTCTGAACAAGAAGTTGACATTTAAGTCCAACAAACTGGTTATGTTTCAAAAGTTATGGACTAGTTTTTAAAAACAAACGCAGTGAAAACACGAAACATAACCCGGGGGATTTACATTCGATTCTTCCAAGATACTGACATAGTGGGTCGAATGCCAAGTTCTTTGAATATGGGAGAACAATATGGAAAGTTCTGTGTGCGAGTCAACATGTCTCGGTAATTTTTGTACTATACAACTGCAGTTGGCCAGAGCATAACCGGTGGCCTTTATTTCCCAAGATATATCTTAGAGCCCATTTTAGGCTGTCTCAACCTGGCAGCCCAATTTTAAAAATTCAAATCCGCCCCAATGTGGATAGAACCCACTAGGCTACCGCGATATCGGCTTCTGTTGTGACACTAGATAATACAGACAAACATCTCACCTAAACACGGGTTACATGTCACAACTACTAGAGACTCAACATGTGCCGAGAGGGAGGTAGAGAGTGAACATGTGCAGGGAGAAAGGTAGAGATTGAACATGTGCTGAGAGGAAGTTAGAGATAGAGCATGTACCGAGAGGATGTTAGAGATGGAACATGTGCTGAGAGGAGGTTAGAGATGGAACATGTGCTGAGAGGAGGTTAGAGATGGAACATGTGCTGAGAGGAGGTTAGAGATGGAACATGTGCTGATAGGAGGTTAGAGATGGAACATGTGCTGAGAGGAGGTTAGAGATGGAACATGTGCTGAGAGGAGGTTAGAGATGGAACATGTGCTGGGGGAAGGTAGATACTGAACATGTGTCGAGAGGAAGGTAGAGATTGAACATGTGCCAAGGGGAAGGTAGAGATTGAATATATGCAGAGAGGAAGGTCATGTGCAGAGAGGAAGGTAGAGACTGGACACGTAACGAGAGGAAGGTAGAGACTGGACATGTAGCGAGAGGAAGGTAGAGACTGGACATGTGCCAAGAGGACGATAAGAAGTGAACGTTTGCAGAGAGGAAGGTCTGTGAAACGACGAATACAAAGGAAAGCAGAGGCAACAACAGTATGTATGTTATAAACACATGGGAGAAGACATGACAAGGTACTTACCAGCCAGACGGTGACTACACCAATGCTGATCACAGCGCCCATCACAGCCATTGACAACATCGTGACAGAGACAGTGGAAATTACAAATGTCGCAGACGATGATGAATGAAACCCTCACAATCTGAGAATATATTACATCATGTTTATAATTTAGTTAGATACGTACTATTTTATTTATTGTGTGTTGTGAATTGTATCAAACAATGGACATAAGCGTAATAACGTGAGAGTAACAAAAATGAGACGACTACTACTACTAGTCCTACTACTAGTTCTACGTCTATGAGGGGAAGTCAATAAGTAAGTCACAAATGGCTGTAGAAAAATAGCTAAATATGATAACAACTTGAAACTAGTGGTTTTTTTTTTAATGCATACATTGCCCCTTTATTTGTCAACATAATTTCAACCAACATTGATGCACTTATCCCAGCGTTTTATCAGTCCTTCCAAACCGGCTGCATGGAACTGCGTGCTCTGTTTTCTAAACCACGTTTTAACTTCACATTCAACTTCGGCGTCATTCGCAAAATACCTCCTGCCAAAGTGGGTTTTCATTGGACCAAAAAGGTGGGCATCGCTAGGGACTAAGTCGCGGCTGTAAGGTAGATGTTCCAAAACTTCCCACCTTAGTTGGTTAATTTTCTCATGAGTTAATCGAGCCGTATGTGGTCTGGCATTGTCATGAAGAAGCAACACTCCTCTAGTCAGCAGTCCTGGACGTTTTATTCGAATTGCATCATGAAGCACCGCTTTACGGGACAAACATTTGTCAGCATAAAAAGGAACCATTTCCTTATGAATGTCCTTTGCAGGCTGTCCTTTTGCCCACATATATAAAAAAAAAAAACGCACAACAGCACTTTGCTATTTGGTTGTACACTCCGTAAGTACAGTCGCCATTTTGTTTATGCACTGCGCATACGCGTGAGACACCTGGCGAACGGAAATATAAAGTTCGATGTTGCTGTCACCTAATGACACCTGTAGAAAACACCAAGTACATTTACCTGCCATCCCACAGAACTATGTGATTTACTTATTGACTCGCCCTCGTGCTACTACTACTACTACTACTACTACTACTACTACTACTACTACTACTACTATTACTACTACCACCACCATCATCACCACCCCCACCACCACCACACCACCACTACTACTACTACTACTACTACTACTACTACTACTACTACTACTAATACTACTACTATCACGGCTACCACCACAACAACAACTGAAAATACTACTACTACTGCTGTTACTGCTACTACTATATTTTCATCTGCTTCTTTCTTTTCGTCTTCTTCTCCGCCTTCTTAATGCTCTCACTTTCTCCTTCTCTTCATTCTTCTTCTTCTTTTTCAATCCTTATGTGAAACCAGTTTCTTGCATTGTATTAACTCAAAGCAAAGATGCTGGGTTTGATGAGTGTGTTAGTGAGATTAGATATTTGTCAATATTTCGACGCTTCTGTTATGCTCACTTCACAACATTCTCAACATACATGTGAAGCAACTACATGTCCACTGCCTCAAACTTTCCACCAGGTGAACTCGCATTGTCCACCGGCCGCGTCTATGCACGAAACACTCAGACTTTCCACCATGTGAACACTCATTGTCACAGCCGCATCGATGCCCAAAACACATTCACACTTTGCACCAATTGAACACTTATTGTCACAATTGCATTGATGTCCGAAACACACTCAGAATGTCGACCGTTTTAACACTCATTGTCCACCAGTCGCGTCGATGCCCGAGATGAAACACAATCAGACTTTCAGTAAGCGCACATTATAAGATTATATCTTTTTTTTTTCAAGTTTCAACCCACAGAAGAAGAAAACTTCTATGAGCCTTTGGTGTGACATGGCCATCACATCTTCTAGGCCTGAATGCACGGGAGAATAGCTGGCCAGTCTTTCCCTCACCTAGCGGGACGGCGAACGTTAGCGTCGAACCCTCGTCCAACCGCACTGAAAATATTATCAGCGTAGCTCAACATCGACCACGCTAATGCACCCGCAAGGTGAGTGAATGTAAAACAAAAATGCAAGACTATACTATCAATACAATAATTCGAACCATATTACATTGAGTGATTTACACAACAATAAGATACTTTATGATGTAACCCCATGGCAGATACTAAGATATCATTATTAGATATTAGACCGTGATATATTGTAGGCCACCGAGATATTGAACTGCGGTGACAAGTGACCTTTCTCGCCATCTTTCCTACCAAGACAATTACCAGAAAATATTAACAATTTTATGGTACTTATCTTATGAGACAGGGTCGACCCCATATCTGCACTGGTCGCATCAAACATTCCTGACCCTGCAGGAAGCTAACCCCGGACCACTGTCTTGGTAGACAAGCGCGGTAACCACTAGGCCACCCTGTCCCCCAATGACATATCTAGGATAATGTGTAAGCATATATGTTGAGAACCACAGCCAAACAAGGGATTATACTGTCAGTATTGCGGGGGCAATTTTCTCCTTATAAATATATGGCATCCATTGTGTGTAAGACAGTGCCTCCTCTGGGCAGTAGGTTGGAGTCTTTTGACAATGACATATCTCAAACCTGTATAGCAAACATTACAAGCCTAGGCCCAAAGTCAATCAGTCCGTATATCCTGTGCTTAATCACGAACGTGCATGCCTCTCTGAAATTGTGAAGTTCCAGTACAGGTCTTGCACGCCCTGTCGGTGTCTGAGCTTGGAGTGGGAAGGAGACCGTGCCCTAGGAGATGTTACTGTGGCACAGGGTAGTTAGAAACGCCTCTACATCACTCCCATTCCCGTAGTTGCAAGTCCGCTTCAGTTAAAGCGCACAGTCTTCCAGACTATTCACAACCGATTAACCAACCTTGATACTGAGTCAACCCATGGGAAATACTGGATGGAAATGATTGAATCCTACACTTGCTATTGATCGAACCAACAGTCCACTGTATTGGTGGATCAGTACACTAACCATTACACCATAGCGGCTCGAAGTAGATAAATAGGTACATTAGTCACTTTCTACACTTGTGCCAAACTTACAAACATGAAGGTCAACAAATATGACATCAGTCAACTTCATTTCACCTAAAACTGTACTTAAAAGCTATGATAAACCCGAAACGATCCATTGCTTTTTATTTTAAATAGCAACGTAGACGTATAAGTATGAATGAAGAGGAAGATGAACTCAGTTAACTCAAATTTACTAGACAGGAAAGTGAAACGTTGTAAAATATTAATGCAATATTAATACTAAATGTCAAAACTCTCATGATATTTGATACATCCTTTAAGAGACAATGACTCGCTGTTAGGGTAGGTGTTCATAGAGGGTTGTGCTGAGACAAGCCATCCTCACTGTCAGCCATACACAGGTTGGAAGACTTGAAAAGGTACAAAACGAAGCCATGCGCATCATTTTGGGCTGCACGAGAGACACCAGCTGTGTAGCAATGAGATACCTCATTGACTTCCCGACAATGGAACACAGGATCAATATCTGGAGAGCTCGTGCATACTTAAAAATAAGTGCAGATGAGCAGCACCCTCTGCATGACGCTATATTCAGAGAAAAGGGTGACAGGCTAAAGAGGGGCAAATCATGGATGGGTCGGGCGGAAGATGTCGTCAGACAGGTCTGCAGTCTTACCAGTATCAACCCCGGCAAGGAATGGGTGTCGGTGCCTCCAGCTTTTAAGTGCACTTTCTCCTGCATTATCACACTCGACAGACGGTGCAGAGAGCAGAACCCTGCCGCTGTCAATGCAGAGGTTAACACGCTCATCTATGAACACTCAGATAGCCCCGAAGTGCTCATCTATACAGATGGATCTGTTGTAAAGCAGCAGAGAAGTGCGTGGGCATTTACAGCCCGTTCAGCGGGCCGAACCGTTCAAGAATCCAGTGGTGCCCACTATATGACCACGAGCAGCATGACGATGGAGGTGATGGCAGTTACACAGGCCTTCATATGGCTGGAATCACAGCATTATACCAACGTGTGTGTACTAAGTGATTCAATGAGCATGATTCAGAAGGTCGAAGCTGGATCTGTACGTAGACAGTGGACTGAATCGCTGCGGAAGTCTGTTGTCCGTAAAGTCACCTTCATCTTCGTCCCGGGTCATGCGGGAGTCGAGGGAAATGAACGAGCTGACAAACTGGCTGGCTCTGCACCCCCCTGTAGATGGCCAGCCCATGGATCGTGCCGATGTTATTAACGTCCTTAAAGATATGGCGAGAACAGAGGACTTTGACGTCAGTGATTCCACATCGCTGTCCAGGATGAAAGACCTGGGAGTAAGAATCGGCACAGCCAGACGCGAGAGGTACATCGGGAAAACAAAGTGCCTCGTCAACCAACACAGAACTGGCACTATTATCCACCGGACGCTGATGCATATGCTGGGGGGAGGATCTGAGCACCTATGGACATGTCCGGAGTGCAATGAAGATACCCCAACTGATAACTGATAACTGATAACTGATGTGCTGAGACAAATGGATGTAAATCCCACGGGTTATTTAATGGAGTATGAATGATTTCTTAAAACCATCGAATGGATGAGTTCATAAACTACGATAGGCTAAGGAGGGCCTTTGACACGGAACCATTCATGTACTAGTGGTTGACAAGTAAACTCCGCAATGACGAAGTCACATTTGAGAGAGTAAAGCGACCTCGCGAGTGTAGGGGAATTGCTTTAGAATGTCATTGAATGTTAAATGCGAGCACGTGTATGTTCGTGGGAAACGGGACTGATAACAACATTCAATAAAACATTAGTAAGTTAAAATGAGGAGCAATAATGAAGTCAGTATATATGCATTACATGCTCAACGGGGAATTGAACGGGTAGTTTAACCACTAGATATTACAGTCTATCCACAAGATATTATAGTCTATCCACTAGATATTATAGTCTATTTACTAGATATTATAGTCTACCCACTAGACATTATAGTCTATCCACTAGATATTATAGTCTATTTACTAGATATTATAGTCTATCCACTAGATAGTATATTCTATCCACTAGATATGTCTACCCACTAGATATTATAGTCTATCCACTAGATAGTATAGTCTATCCACAAGATATTATAGTCTATCCACTAGATATTATAGTCTATCCACTAGATATTATAGTCTATCCACTAGATATTATAGTCTATCCACTAGATATTATAGTCTATCCACTAAATATTATAGTCTATCCACTAGATATTATAGTCTATCCACTAGATATTATAGTCTATCCACTATATATTATAGTCTATCCATTAGAAAGTATAGTCCATTCACTAAATATTATAGTCTATCCACTAGATAGTATAGTTTATATCATCATCATCATCATCATCATCATCTTCCACTTCTGCCGTCAAGCGTCGTGGGGAGGAATAATTTGCGTTCCAGCGCCCGGTGGACGGCACTGGATATTGTCATTCCGTGAGGTTGTACAATGTCTCTGATGTCGTCAATCCATTTTCTTCTTGGACGTCCTCGTGGTCTCGTCGCAGATGATCTTTGATGTAAGGCCAGTGATGGTAGTTGTTGATGTTGCATTCTAATGACATGGCCAAACCACTTGATCTTCTGTCTGTCAATAAATGTGGCACAAGGTGTTGATCCCACAGTCTGTCTGATAGTAGCATTTCTTACTCGGTCTCGGATTGTTAAGTTGGCAGCTCTCCTCAGGCATCTCATTTCGCAGGTGTTGATTTTGCGAAGGTGTAATAGTTTATATACTAGATATTATAGTCTATTTATGGCACATGATTGATTGATTAATTATAGTTTATCCACCAGATACTATAGTCTATCCACTAGAATAAAGGGAATCGCTGTAGGCTAGTGGCTTGCCTGGGCTGTGGTCATGGGTTCGAATTTGCTTCGGGGCGGATTTTTAAAATCGACATGATCTCCCAGGTTGATCCAACCTAAAATATGTGCCATGTAGTGTCTTGGGAAGTAAAATAGGGCGCTCTGATGCTGACCACATCAACCACCGTATGCCGATTGGTCTATAAAAATATAGGTTGAGCACCATATGACCTATGCACCTAAATGCGTGTAAAGGGGTTCTGTTTTTACTGTAAATAATCTGCAACCCATTCACTGATTGTGAAATATATTTACATTTCATTTTTGGTTAATGTTAAAAGTTAGTTGCATAAACTTTACAGAATGTTGCAGTCTACTTCAATCTTTATTGGCTGTTTGTGATTAAATTCAAAAGTTTACGTTAAGTAGTTTGCCAATTGCGAATGTATCTTTAGACTATACATTTTGTTTCTTCTTCTTCTTCTGCTCATCTTGTTTCTCTTGTACCTTGCGGTGTCGATGTGTTGCATAAGCAGCGGGAGAGTGCCCGTTCATGGGCTTCATGTATCGAGATTCCCACGCACTCTGCTATTCCCTCAGTCCATCGTTTACGGGGCAGGCCTCTTCATCTGCTTCCACCCGGTCTGTACACCATTGCTTGCTGTGGTACACTGTTAATTGGTAATCTAGTTACATGGTCAAACCATTTAACTTTCCGCCTTCTGATAACATCTAGCGCTGATGTAACACCCCCTCCACACGCACGCGCACACGCACACGAACCCACCCACACACACACACACACACACACACACACACACACACACACACACACACACACACACACACTTTAGTCCTGATTTAATCATTCCTGATTTTCCCTCTTCTTGATACATTGAGTATTCTACTCAGGAATCTCATTTCTGTTGTGATTTTTCTGTTCTCCTTTTCTGTCATTGTCCAAGTTTGGCATTGGTAACATAGAGTTGGTAGGAAGATTTTGTTGTCGAGTTCTTTCTTAGTAACTATTGATACATATTTATTCTGTGGTATTGGCGCCTTTTATTTGTCAAATGAGTTGGTTTGCCTTATTGCATCTATTTTCGATATCGTGTTCTGATTTGCCATTTGATGATATTATACTTTCATGGCGTGTTATTTCAGTTGAGTGTTTGTGGTTATTTTCTTCTTTGGTTATAGTCGTTGCCTCTGTTTTACATATGCTAGTTTTCATGTCATGTTCTTACACACTTCGTTTATACTATTCATGTGGTCTTGTAATTCTGCTTCTGCTATGCTATTACTTGTTTATCGTCCGCAAATAGACGTAATTTGCCGTTGGTTCTTTTTCTGTGTTCTGTTCGTCATGCGGTGTTGTTACTGTCTCTGCTTCATTCTGTTTCGCTTCGTCTAAAGTGTTGCCTTTGCGAAGTTATTTTGAAACATGGTAATAATTTTCAGTTATACAGAGGAGATGCATTTTGCTAACAATGTTGCTCTGCTGTTGCCATTGCTAATCTTCCAAATTCCATTCGCTATTTGCCTTTTCATTAATCCCCGTACTGTTAGTACAGTTTTAATTGCCTGTTAAAGTACTGAGTGTATTTGACATGAGCACGCTATAAAACCTGGTCTGGGTTATGTTAATAACGTATCAACTGTGTAAACTTGAAGCAAATGTATGCAACTGTTCACCGATAGAAATTCCATACTGGGAATTGTTCTACCATACACGCTTTTTCTTTATATCCACTGTCGTCTCTCTCTCT